>VKKT01002483.1:200410-222202 GCA_008038995.1 Haliotis laevigata | reverse complement strand
AGTTCGTTGTATTCATACGCGGTGAATCGGTCACTTTAATTAGCGGTCCTTAAACTGTCATTAAAGTACGGTTTTGATGAGCTCTCAGCCAATCAGAATCGAGTATCACACATTGTCGTGCTAGAATGGATCAGTTCATGTGTAAACAGTACTTATAAAAAGTAGGGACTATTTTGCTAAATCTCGTTTAGAACAGTTGATTGAAGTAAGTGGCTACATTTACACTAGTGAGTCTAAACTTTTGAAGGGTAATATATTTTTCGTTTCTACAGAGACAGGGCACGTGTTTGATTGTGGTAGTTCGTTTCTCAGCGCCAACATATCCACCTGGGGAGTTTTGTCATCCCCTGGGTACCCAAACTACAACTACAACAAGTACGTATACTTAATCGTTGTTGAAACCCTATTTCATACAGTGCATTCTTCCAAGTCGTTTTGGTGCTTCAATGTACACTGCACAGTTGTCATGGGCTGGAATGCCGAACAAAAGCGCATCATGATGACAATCCAATATCATAGCTGTCTTGCCGTTTACACAGATCGCTAGGGCTATATACTGTTCATAAACATCTCACAGAAGGACACTAAACTGTATTGTGATGAGGCAGCGGTAGGAAATAACGATCGATTTATTATTGATTCCAGATATGAATTCGTATCCCATCATCGGCTACAATAGATAATGGATATGATACGTATATGGTACTTCATAATACAACAGTAACATGACTGCATTCATTCATGTCGATGTCAGTGACACACATACCAGAATTATCATGAATTATTGTTGAGAAAATACCATTAGTGACTGGACAGTGTTTGGTCCTGCATCTTTACAAACTCTACCTAATAATCAAATCATTCTTGATGACTTCAAGTGATCCAGATTTGGTAATACATTCTGAGGGCTTTCTCGTTCTCGCTCGAAGACAATGCTGTAGCTATTAAGTAACTGGGAACCTCATCCCATTGGACACTAGTCATACGCTGGAAAATGGATGTTATATACCATCTTGGGATTATAGGTAATTATAAGGAACAACACTAATGATATTGATGGAGAGTGTTGTGGACATGGGAATCCTGTACCAGATGGTTGAGCAGGCTTTTGCGTGCTGTCTGATAAGCTTTCTGCATCGCCAGCAAAGAATGTCGTAATGTTTTAACCAATCTGCGCCAACCTTTAAGACTCTGCTCTCTTTCTTAATAGCAACATGGACTGCAGATGGACAATCACTGCACCCGGTGGACATATAGTAAAAGTCGACTTTGAGAATATTTCTTTGGATGACAAATCCTGCGTAAAAGACTGCCTTAACATCAGTGACGGTAAGTACAAGGTTCTATTTTACACAATTAAGATATAGCACATTGGTTTGCAATTATCAATGATCATTAATCGCTATCAATCGCCTCAAGTTGTCTTAAATGTTTGTGCCATGGGCATGTATCACTGGAATAATTCAATGTATTTATCGAAGGTTCCACGCCTTTCGACCCACGGTTGGGTATATACTGTGATGACATCTCGAGGTACATCGTCAGCTCGGGCAGCGCCATGACAATCACCTTCCACACTGACAGCTCTGTGACAGACAGACGATTTTCTCTGAAATACATTGCATGGATACGAGGTACTTTCTATAGTTTTGTAAATTCCGTTTGATAAACCAACGTTTTATGTTTAATTTGTTGACTTTAAAATAAGTTGGTTTTGGTTAATGCATATAAGAATGATGCTGTATGGCCCTAAGTAAAAACAACATGTAAAAGGGAAATCGATTTCTTTCCATTATAGTGAAACAATCTGTGTTTAAAAGAAATTCCTTTTTGACACGTTTGTTATATTCCCTTGCAATGTAAACCAGCAAGGGGTTTGCCAAGGTTTGCCAACTCCTCGAAGCCAGAATAACACAGGGGACTCATCATGTGTTGCTTTATACATGACAGTTACTCTAATCTGGTTTATCCCCACCGTGATATAGCTGGAATATTGCTAAAAGCGGCCTAAAACTAAACTCACTCACTCACTAATCTGGCTTGGGAAGATTGTTTAAAATTTGCAAACGTCAGTTTTGTGCATACCACAACTTTTGATTCGGGATGACGATGCAAACTACTTGTATATAACGTCATACCAGACCGAGTGCATCTGAGTTGCAGTCTAACTCCAAATTGAAACTTCCGCATTGAGGTTACCTTGACCTAAGTATCACTACGCGCAAGCGATATATCACACATGTGTACGTGAGATCGCATTCCACCACCTGACGTCATCAATCAAGTGCCAGGTTCTGATTATGAAAGAAACAAAACAGAATAATTGACTCAACACAACTTCCATTTAATAACTATTCAAAGAAATAGTTAAACAATTTCATTTGGGATACTATTTAGATACATTATCGTCATTCACACCCTGCAGGCGACCACATCTGGTAGCCGTGCAATACGGAAGTTGGAAATCTATATTTAAATCGCTTAAGCTCGATATCACGTTTGCAGGGCTATATTGCTGACGTAAACTGAAATAGGCACGTAATAAAACCCTTCCTTTTTATCCATCCGTCGATTACAAGAGCTCCATTTATCCACACATCCCTATTATATCATTTCAATGTGTGTCACAAAGAAGTCGGCTTCTCTTGTATGTATTTATGTAATTTTATTTTATATGTTTGACACAGTTGTATGTAAAACGTTAAAAAGGCAAACTTGTGTATATGTGCCAACAAATGGAGGCGGTCTCGTTGCCCTGCTAAAGTGTTCTGAAAGTGATTGATTTTTTAACAAAACATTTCCTAAACATGTATTCTCTACATTTATTATTTTGGTTAAAGATGGAGGATGTGACACCTGAGATATTTGTGTATTTTGAAAGATTAGTAACCCACCCCTTTTCGTAATGCTTCAAATGGTATACTGCCTCGTGTCTCCAATTGCATCCGCTTCATCACAGAGTGAGTGAGTGAGCCGCTTTTAACAATATCAAGGCGGGGACACCAGAAATAGGCTTTACACATTGTACCCATGCAACGTATCGAATCCGGCTCTCCGGCGTGACGAGGACCACTTGAACCACAAGGCTACCCCACCGCCCCGGTTCTTCTTAGAAACTCCTCATGAAACCAGTGTTGCAGAACGGTTTAATATCACAGAAATGCTTCCTTGTTTCAGGGTGTGGCGGACATAACGTCGTGCTAAGCAATGAGACGAAATATATTTCATCACCGAATCGTCCTTTTTCTTATCCAAAGTAAGTATACGGCACATGTTGTAGGATATGTTTCTTCCATGTTGATGTTTTTGCATCACATGCATTTAGGTCCATGTTGCTGTGCAGTTTCGTTGTACGGAGCTTGTGTTACAGCGGGTAAAGGGATCAGCAAAATATATGTTGTGTTATGTACACCTAGAGCCATTTGGAAAAACATCCACAATATTTTACCCGTAGTTTCCGTGAAAGTTGATCTAAGATATATATTTTATTAAAATCGACTTATATTCTCTTCAAAAGTCTTCTAAAACACACGGTAGATATAGTGTCTTCCGATTTAAGGTCGAGACATCACCCCGTCCCGAACGTGCAAAATAACGTTTATCGATCAACACATCATGTTCTTCATTGTTCGTTGCGTTCTATGTCGAAGCTATGCTAGTGACATTATTTCAGATGTTCACTTGTAAGGCAAGGCTTTGACTAATGCCTTGTTTCAATTTTAGCAACGCGGACTGTGATTGGACAATCAGCACTTCCATTGACGGATACGTAATCCACGTTACAGCGCCGATGTTCGACATTGAGTACGGCTCCAGATGTACCCATGACTATGTGGAACTCTATGATGGTAATGACGACGAGGCACAGTCACAGTTGGCCTTTTGGAATGACTGTACCAGGAACCCTATGTCGATGATTTTAACTGTATTTCTTGTAAGTCCATCCTCGATAACCTCCAGGGTATACGTTACGATAAATCTCCACTATACCCTGGATGCATCTACGGCTGAGGGCGATGATTTTATTACCTCCCTTGGTTGGCTTTTTATCCAATCAGGTGTCTACGCTGGGAAAATGAGCGTACCAATCACAACTCACTTTCGCTCCTTAAATTATCTAACCGTATAAACTTGGCAATACAATTGATGCAGAGGTACTCTGAAAGAGGTAGAAGGAGTTCTTACATATATTTTTTTAAGTTTCAGACCTGTCAATTTGTCTGTATGATTTCCCCAAATATCTTAGTGGCGCTGCGAACAAACCTTCACGGCTGCGACGGCTATCTTTGTTGACACAGGCAAGTTCGGTTGTAGCGGCGGCTTAACTGATTGGCTACTGCGAGAATGCGGAGCCAACCAAGGGAGGTTATAACATTATCGGGCCGAGCCATAGTGAGTGAGTGAGTTACAATTTATCATCACATTGGCAATATTTCAGCCATATTGTGACGAGAACAATGTATTCTTATACATAGTAATTAAAGTAAATTACAAAAAAAAACTGTCAACGAAGGACAGTAAAATAGCTAGATTCTGACAGATATGAATTTAAAACTAGTTATTATATATCAAACAGATTAACTATAGATGAAAATACAAGATAAAAACAGGCTATACATTGCCAACATCTGAAGGTAGATCACCATACTAGGGACCATGGGGACTTACAGTACATTTGCTTCCTGCATGGACCCTAGCTTGAKTTACACCACCCCGCCAGCCATTAGCAATCTAGCCACAAATTAAAAGAATATATATATACTACGATTAAAAATAATTGTAGGTTTAAATTTACATTGAATGCTTTGGGACTTACGTACCCCCTCAGGAAGACAATAATTTACAATATTTCAACCCCCTTTGAGGGTACAGCCACTAACAATCTCAGTTACTAATCTAAACTACCAATAATAAAATGTTTATCTATCCGAGCCGTAGATGTACCCGGGGTACCTGTGGAGATTTATCGGAACGTATACCCTGGAGATTATAGAGGATGTTGTAAATCAAGTGTCGTTAGAATCTCGTTAACCTTGTATAACTGCGTTCAAAGTAGAAAACATCAGAAACCTGTGTAAATTCGGGTTTTCTTCCCTTTTGGAACTAATACGGTTTGAAATAACTGATATGTCCCAGTTGACGTAGCCAAACATTGACACAAGTTTAGATTAACAGATTTTTTTAGTTATAAATTCTGGAGACCTGTTTAAGCACACTGGTTTATCAAGGTTTCGTTTTATGATTGATGCTGTTAGGTGTTGATACCATTTCCCAGGTTGAAACTAAAACCTTAGCCTGAAGTAGTCCGTAAAAGAACTAGGTTTTAAGCAAGCAAAGAAGTGGGTGAGTGAGTGAGTGAGTTTAAAATTGTACATCGCATCGGCAAAATTACTGCCAAATAGCGATGAAAACAAGGTAATCACTTAAATAAAATATGATGCATGCAGTGTCCGGAGTTCAAAAACCGTTCGATCAGCTGTTTTTGAGTTCTCTATGTACAGATCTATTTTACCGACTTTCACTGCTTTATTTAAGCTATTTCATACATTAAGCCGTTTTCACACTCAGCTTAAGCATAAGTAACTATTTTGTAACAGTATTAAACTTCTCAGAATATGCTTCACTGGTATAAAAATTTCAGTCGAGAGGCAGACGCCATTTTGTTTACGTGTCATATAGTCGATAGCGATCTTTAAAATAAAATAAAATGACGTTTTGTACATTTAACATGGCAGTAAGATAAATACGTTGTATGCTTCTCCCTCGGTTAATACGGTATGATGTACGCCTCTTTGTAGCAGTGTCACCCGAGCCGACCGGCTCGGGTGACACTGCTACAAAGAGGCGTACATCGGCCGTATTACCCTCGACAGAAGCATACAACTTGTATTGTAACACAATGAACATCACTGCTGCGTAACATTACCATAATTATAGATGATGCTGTTAAGGTTGTGTCTACACCAGAAGGTAAAAAGTCATTTGGAATAGCATAGTTTCACCCCGAAATAAGACCAAAGCAAAGACTTTTAAGCGCAATATATCTCTAAAAAATGTTTGTAAAGTTCGCTGATGTTACTTGTTCTAATTATGACATGGGCTCACATATTATGTATTCTGTCCATAGTCACGGGAACAAATGAAAACTCTCTCGGTCGATGGTGTAGATCAGATGGACCAGAGACAGAGAGTACAGGGCAGCGAATGAAAGTTCGATTCCATTCGGATGATTTGATTACACGCAGCGGATTTATCTTGGCCTTCGTTGCCGGCGAGCCAACAACCTCGAGCTCAAACAGTACGTATTTCAGTATTATTCGTTCAGTTCAGAATGCACTGAACCTTTCATTGAGATCCATAAATTGTCATCCCAAATGCATGTTTCAGCCAGTTCACATTTCCATTGTATACGTTTTATTTAACACCTTGAGAGTCCTTTGCACCGTTACAACATACAACTAACGACGAATACTTAAGTGAACAAATGGGTAAAATACGCAATATGTAGAGTTGGGCGAGAAGGGAACGCTCGGTCAGAATGGCCTTTATTCGCCCAGGCCTTGTTTCCTGGACTTCCGTTCGTGAGTTCGATAAGCTGATACGCTTTGACATGACTGATACAGCTTCAGAACAGTGAGGTAAAACTTTCGTTCGTCACTACGGCGGCCATGACGCCCCCTTATGTGTGAAATCGACATTTGATATTCACCTACTTGACATTGCTGGAATATTGCTAAAAGTGACTTAGAAATCACACTCGCGCAAAGTAGCCTTAAAATAAACAGACACACACTGTCCCATGGTGCCAGAGCGTTATGTCAGTAGGTTTAGTGGA
Organism: Haliotis laevigata; assembly: GCA_008038995.1. Lineage (NCBI taxonomy): Eukaryota > Metazoa > Mollusca > Gastropoda > Lepetellida > Haliotidae > Haliotis > Haliotis laevigata. Next base: position 215,367 of record VKKT01002483.1, on the reverse strand, counting down.
TGTAATTGTCGTTTCATAGTAAGTGTCCCGTGATCTATGTGAGTCTACATAATCCGGAATTTGGGCAGCAACTTGACATGGTTAGAGATTCCTGGATTGCTGCAACAGTGTCACAATACCACAATGTTGATGCAATAAAACAACTTCACAGAATCTTATGCTTCTATCTCAAAACAGTACTCAACAATACAAAATGCAGATGGCTTGTAAGATCATGTAGCACGCATGTTTTAAAGATTAAGTTTTAAGAAGTCTTTGAACTTGACTTTTATTTATTCAGCTGCTGCGCCCAATAACTTAGGAGCCGTTCTTGGAGGTGTATTTGGCGGCATTGCGTCTCTGGGTATTGCATCGTGTTGCTGCTATAGAATATGCTCCAGGAAGAAAGGCATGCCCAACGAGGAACAGCAGAGGAACAGATCACGGGAAGACAACGTCTCCTTCATCAACGTCCCCAGCTACCCGCAATCTACGCCTTCTGCTCCTTCTGCTCTTACTGCCCCTTTTCCTACTGCTGCTTCTGCTGCTACTGTTCCTACTCCTCCTTCTGATCTGGAGGTCAAGTTTCAACCACCTCCTTCTTACAATGATGTCGTGGAGGATGATCCCCCAACGTACTGTCACGCAGTTCCACTTTTAGACATACAGCCTGTTGTGACGTCATCCCACAGTGCATTTGAATATCAAGGGATGGATACCCATCAGGACCCATTTGAGTGACAGTTTCACATACCGTACATATTTGCATCACTGGAGTAAACAGAACACGGGAGGCATACGTGTCTATCATCCAGAACTATGCTACACTGGAGATATTGCTTGTGTGAGATCAAACGATATTCCTAGGAGATTTTGTACAATGCGAAAACGTCAAAACCTGATGACATCACAAGGCTATGACGTCATTAATTTGGTAACGTCACAATACTTTTACATCTCAGCACTGTAAGTCTAATGGCAGTATAGTGTTCAGTACGTTTTTCATTGAAAACTAATAAAGAGTGACTTTTTATGATTAATATAATCTCACCCTCGTGTCTTCAGATATCAAACATATCACCACTTGTTGATAAAAGTGTAGTTTTTTCACTTTTGTCAACTTGTGGTGATATATTTGATATCATAAGGAAACGCAGGTGAGATTCCCTACATACTCATGCACACATTCTTTTCGTCCATATTAACTTTGAGGGAAAATAACCTACCTAATGCTTGAGAAATCTATTATTTGATAATCATTAATAAAAAATATTCAGTGTAAGTTATGCAAGTTTGGAAAATGTGACTTGCCTCTTCTTCATATTGACATATTAATGGGGTGATCAGAAGGCTACCATTTATTAAATGTACTAAATGCCTGACAATATGTTTACGTGGCGTTATGTAAGCAAAGGTTACTCTCATCAGTTTCTGAATACATTGTTGCATTCCTTTTTAAAAAGTACCAAAAACTTTCAGCCACATCAAAGTATCTAAAATCGAGTTTTGTGCATTTTTAACTTTATAAAAAATGAACGCCTGCGATTGCAAATGATATCAACGTCATCAAATCTTCGGACTCAACCACAAACGTGATATGTAGTATATAGACTTATATTTTGACATCTAGGGCCCGAACTGTTTGGGTCCTGCACGATGTTGATTGTTTAACTGTGTACAACAAAGGACAGGTGGCAGGGTTTGCAAATGGCAGATCGCTTTAATAAAGACTGTCTTAACAGGTATTAGTAGGTCAGAACAAGCAGAAATTTGTAAGATAGATAGTGTCACGTGCTTTGTTATCTATTGTGTAATACTGTTTCACGTGTATGACAATGTACAGTGAGGGAGGGGGAGAAATGACAGGTGTGCTATATTTATACATATGCGTGCGTTATATTCAAACAGAGTTCTGGAAGCTACTACAATGTTCTGCAAACCCTATAGGCCTTTTCATTCGAACATATTCAGAACCAGGGAATCTTCAGGTGTCTTAGCTACATAACCTGTCTCTTATTTCACAATACATCTCAAGGTACAGTCAGTTTGATTTCATTTGAGGCCGACGAATTGGTCACTATAACAAAATATAATAATTACAGGAAAAACCAAATAGTGTACAGTCAAGTAAAATCGACAGATGATCTTGGACACCCGAAAAAAAAGGATGTTTAACAAACGATTATTATTTAACAAACGATCACTTTTGTCTATTTTTACGAGGAGTACCACATGCTGGTAGAACAGCCAGAATGCGAGTTTCGCATGTGAAATTGAAATGTCACTACACATGCTTGTTGATTACCTGGCTGTACGGTATTGGTCACAACACAAATCCATCAGTTTAGGACACACGTATTCAGGGTACTTTAATCTCCGTGTTCCCGTCCAAGGCTGATTTCTCTCTTTTAAACACATGAGCGTTTATTTAAATGCTTCTATTTTCTCGTGTCTTCTCTTATGCATCTTTCCCATAGAGTTGAGACACTACACGTCGTATCACCCGTCTGTCAAAGCTGTCAACTATATGTGTTGATCTGTTCTATTTTCTCGTGTGGTGCTTGTTGAGATACAGGTTAGACCTGACCTTCAGCAAGCTTGTCATAAGAGGTGACGAACAGAAGTTCGATACAGTGTTTAATGGGTGTCATTGTTTACCAATTGCAAAGATCGATGCTCATAATGTCAATCACTGGATGGTCTCGATCAGCATGGGCAATTACGTAACCGCCGACACACAGCTTGAATAATGCAGTGTTTTTCCAAAAGCAAACATTACTTGTAATGAAGTATGTGCGTACTTAGTGCACGTGCTCATCCCCTGTCATAACCTGCTGACTTGGCAGGAAATATACGTCGGATGTGAGATGTGTAAGGTGAAGGAAACCTGTTTACTCACTGCATAACACTGTTGAATGTAACGCCTCCAAGTGGGCAATCATATACGTTAAGTGCACATTGTAAGTTGGTTTGACTGTTGACGGAAGATTTGGGTTGACCTCTGTGTTGGCTTAGGGATCATCATGTGTAACTGTTATGTAAACGTGGTGGGGTTTGGAGTGAAAGACTTTGTATGTTCTGAACAAAATGTATAGAGAGCGTTATCAAAGGAAATGTAAACCTGATAAGCAGGGGAGTGATTTGGGAGACCTGCCGCAGTTTTGTTGAGTTTTTCGTCTTTGCTGATTATTTCACAATTTCCTGGCGTTGGTAATATTTTTGTCACTGTTTCCATGCCAATGTTCAATTTCTACGGAACATATAATTTCGAGCGTGCGTCTTCTGTACAGTATGGTAAAATGAAGGAGTTCTCACACAGAATTAAATTCACACGAAGTACTGGTAGGTTCATATGAAAAATCATCCCCAACAATGAAGTTTGCAACGTGAGTATAGATCATTGAGCATGTACTGATTTGTTAGATATTATCATTTGTGGAATTGTAAGATCAAATCATGAATATTATGCTGGGTGTGTTAAATGTCATTTGTATGTTTGATATGTTACCTGGATAAACAAGTTTCTTGCCTCATACCTAGACAAGTAAAAACACTGCCTAACAAGACAATACAATTCTGTCGCACAAACCAATTGCAATTTAAACCAATGTTTGGGGCAGAGTGAGCGAGTGAGTTAGTTTAAACCATTTTGGGGGGACATATTGAGTGGGTGAGTTAGTGAAGATTTTAAGTCATATCGGCAATATTTCAGTCATATCGTGATTAAATCAAATTAGTGATTTATAGTAATTAAATGTACATGTTCAAAAACCTGTCAACGAATGACAGTAAAACAACTAGAATATCACAGATATAAATATAAAACTAATAATTAAATCTAAAATGTTTTTACTACAGATCACACCGAATATAAAAACAGGCTATAGGTTGCCAACAACCGAAGGTAGATCGCCATACAAGGGACCATGGGGACTCTGGGCACGTTGCTAGTTATCATATAAGTCTTCACATCATATCTTACTTAGAATTTGCTACGAATCGGCGTCCAACTCAAGATATAATACATACTTGTTTGGTTGGATGGGCCGTTATTTTCTAGCAGAAATTAGCGCCTCAGTGGTGTAGTTGTTAGAGCGTTCCCCCGAAGAGCTAAATGTCGCTGAGTGGGGTATTCATGCTTAACTGCGGCATGGTATCTCGGTGAGCTAGCACTATATCACCAACTTAAGTCTGGGCTAGTACAAGCAGCCACACACACACACACAGGCATGTCATTATATGAGCGAAATATTCTAAAGTACGACGTTAAACCCATTTTACCTCACCTGTCGCGGGAATTACCTCCATTTGACCATTAACCTTCTCCTCGCGTGTCCGGAAATCGTTTTATATGGGTTTACGTGTATGATATACAGCTGAATTAGACTTGTTTGGGACACTTGAATTAGGAGACGTATCTACAAGGGTATACATCCTAAGCTGATTGTGAGAGGCTAGATGGTTAACAATTACGATCCTGCCAAATAAGAGTTCAGTCACTGCTGGTTGAACAGAGGCATATATTTAATTACAATACGCTCGACAGCATGGAGCAATGTTTAACGTGTCCTTCAGTGGACAGTGCTTCTAGTTCGCTTATGATTGTGATGATCATAACTGAATATCGATCAGTTTTGAAATTTCAGTGATTTGTAAAGAGAACTATTGTATAAACATGGGTAGTCGATCATGTGTTTATATTTATTGAACTAACTTATGAAACAAATATGTCTTTGATTTCTGAACAATCGCAGATATTATTTACCGTGGGTGGCCGTACTCTCGTAAACTAAAGATATTCATTTTATTCGTAGAATACACGTGAATGTGACATTTTTTTATTTACTCACTCCGTACAAAACATGTACATTATGATCACCTGTAAGTCACTTAATTTAGGCAGGCTGGGTTATCTTTCCCTTGATGTGCAGATGCGCCGCTAGGGGATGACGTCACAAGTGGCTGTACATCTGGCACAGCCTGGCAGTACAGGCCATGGTCAGCCTCCACACTTTCATTGTAGCCTGGGGGTGGAGTAGACCTGGCCGGATGAGTAGTAGATGTAGTTGCCGTGTATTTGGGACAGGGGACGGAAACTACGTTGGTCACTGATCTGTTCGACTGGTCTTTGGTAGTAGACTTTTTCTTGATGCAAATTCCACAGCAGAAGATTATTATTACAAGCACAGCCACGGTGCCACCGAGTATGCTGCCGAGTAAGGTTCCAGTGTTCGGGAGCCAAAACGCTGTACGACAAAGCAGAAACAAGAAGGCAAAGTTTAAGGGCAGAAAACAGCGTGCATATTAGTGGTGGTACGATTAATTGAAATAATCGAAGATTGGTCGCAGTGACTAAACGACCAAGCAATCGATCATATTTCCTCATAATCGAACACAAACAATTCTGGAACACTTTTTGCATTAACAATATTTTTCACAAGGTTGGTTTTGTAAGTTACATTTCATAACCACTACAAGCTTGTTCCAAGTCATTATTAAATTTATCTTAAAGACTCATGGAATTTTATGTTCCTAACATACTAGTTAACTAGTAATCCTTTCAAGATGTGAAATTTGCCACACACAAAAACCCAAAGAACTACATGTTTTTTCATTATGTTTTTGTTTTCATTAATAAAAAACAACAACATAAAAACCGGAAAATTTCATAAATGACGCTTACCAATTATTTTCGATGATTTATCGGTTGTAATGAAGCAATCATCAATTATGAGGTTTTAACCAATTCCCAACACTAGTGCATATCAGGTTTAGACTGACAGTATGCGTCAATGAATGCTCCACAACCAATGATCCCGAATCCAACACTTTCTTTTTATTTGTGAAGCCGTAAACAGCACATTGGTCAATGTATGTATTTATTTCAACTTGTGACACAATATTCATGCACAACAGGACATACATTACCAGCCGGTTTTGGAGGTGAGCTCATATAAAATCCGGTTTGAACGTTATTGGCTATTTCAGCTTTGAACATAGTTCTACATAATGAGGGAGAATTTGAAACATAAAAACTGAACACTTGACAGCGAAGTGAGAGAGTTTGGTTATCCCGGCCACCCATCTCCAACATCTCACTGCTGCCCAGTTCTTAATATCTACAAACAACTTCGTTATGTCCATGTTTAAGTTAAACCCATATGGCTCCTTAACTCCATCTGCTCTGTTAGAAGAAAGAAACAAAACGACGTTAGTAAACTACCGTTATAACGAACTCGATCTGACCACCAATTTTAGTTCGTTGTAACCGTAATTCGTTGTATGCATTACGACTAAAATATAAATCAAACCAGATGGTCGAGATAAAAACAGTTCGTAATATTAATCAGTTCGTTATAAACTTAATTTACTGTAAAATCAATTCGAATAGCATGGATATAAACTTGACGTAAAGGTTATACATCTTATTCACCTTACAGATGTTCAGCTTATTCCCACATGATTAAATCATAACATACTTACGCGCTGATGTTGGCTTTCCAGCAATGAATGCCAGCTTAAATCCAATGTAGGCAGGGGAATTATGGGAGTGGAATCGAACCCTCACAGTCATCTCTGTACTCCGTATATTCGGTCCACCATATCCACACCATCGACCGATCAAGTATTCATTTGGTCCATCGACTGAGACAGGAATAATATAATGTGTATAAATAATACTGCCAATTCAAAATCGAAAAACACGAGCTACAGAAGCTGAAGTGTTTTGGTAGGCAATCTTCCTTTACATACATTTGGGGAAATGAATCTCAACAATCCGGATCTAGGTATTCTGAAGAGGTTGCCTGTTCAATGATTGTCGCAATGCCCTTTCACAACAAATAGATAAGTTGAACTCCACTATTCGCGTTATGAGCGAAACACTCTCTGTCTTGAAAACAGTTGTGGACCAAAACACCATCAACGTCAATAATCAACTCGAAAAGATCCAAGCAGAGAACAGTGATTTGAAGATGACCATAAAAAGGCAGTCAACAATTATATCATCCTTAGAGAACAAACTTGACAAAAATGAAGCTTACTCCAGCCCTAACAATCTACTGATATTTGGTCTGAAAATGAAAGCTAAAGAAAGTAAAACGATACTACGTTTATGGTGGAGGACCTGGAGATAGACGATGTAGATGAGATACAGTTCCACACAGTACATAGACTTGGGGCTAGGCGTGGAACCAGTACACCTGAACCTATCATCGCTAAGTTTGTATCTCTGGACGACAAGAATAGTGTATTCATGCAGGCGAAGAAACACATTAAAGTTAGAGAAAGAAGAAAGAACTTAGGACACCATCTCAAACAGTCAAGAGAGGAAGGTAAAACTGCCTTCCTCAAAGCAGACTATTTGATCATCTTTAATGAGGTGACAAATGACGTCATGTGAGTATCTAGGTCCTCTGATTACAGTAGAGAACCACTGGATTCCTCTCTATATTGTGCCTTTATAGACTTAAGAAAGGCGTTTGACATGGTGAATAGAAATAAGCTGTTATATATTTTATTACAAAATGGTATCCATGGTAAATTTTTCAATGTCATAAAAAGTATGTATACTAATGTTAAATCAAGAGTTACTTTTGATTATGGTAAACAATTACAGACAATTTTTACAGTTCCCGCGGTGTCAGACAAGGATGTACACTAAGCTCAGTGTTGTTTTCGCTATTCATAGATGTGCTTGTGTGTGAATTGCAGAGCCAATTTGATGATGGCATCTTTATATCCAATGAAATGTTGAACCTTATTGCCTTGTTGTGTGCTGATGATTTGATACTAATTGTAGATAGCGTTGTTAAGTTGCAAATACGATTGGATGCCCTACATAATTATTCTTATAGATGGGATATGGACATTAATTTAGCTAAAAGTAAAATAATTGTGTTTAAAATGGGTTGTCCTCTGTCTAATTATGAAAAATTCTTCTTTAATGCGAATCCTATGGCAATAGTAAATGCATATAAATATTTGGGGTTAATGATAACGCCTAAATTGATATGGACTAGAGCCTGTAAAACATTAGCGGAGCAGCCAAGTAAAGCATTATGGCTTATAAAATCATTGATCAGACGTTTTGAATTTACAGTATAAGATGCGTTCTTTATATTTGATAAAAAGATTACTCCAATTCTTACATACGGGGTTGAAATTTGGGGTTGGGAAGAAAGGAGTAATATTGAAATTATTCATAGGAAGTTTTGTAAATTTGTTCTCCATATTAGTTATAAATCGTCGAGTGCCGTATCATACGGGGAGTGTGGAAGATATCCACTTTATGTTTCCTATCATATTAAATGTATTAAGTATTGGCTACGATTGTTAAGAATGCAACGTCAAAAATATGCTTTCCAATGTCATGATATGCTGTCGTCCATTCTTGAGAGAAAAAGGCCGAGTTGGGCCAATCAAGGAAAATATTTACTTTTTTCGTTATGGCTATGGTTTTGTTTGGATAAGCCAAGTGGTTGAGGATCCAGATCATTTTATTTATATCTTTAGTCAACGTGTTAAAGAATGTGCTTATCAGAACTGGCTCTATTCTCTTCAGAGTGATTCTCTCGCATTTTATCATTCTCATAAGTCTTTGCTTAAATGTGAAAAATATTTGTTAAACATCAGTTCCCATGAGCATAGACGTGTATTAACTTTATTTAGAAGTTGATATCTGAGTAAGAAAATGTCTTTAGTAATAACTCTTACATTTGTAAACACTGTAATGTAATGCTGAATGCAAAATATGTACTGTATGATTGTGTATATTTTGTAACATAGAGAAAGCGTTTCATCCCAAATTGTAGTAGTGGTAACCATAATAATGTTTCAAACCTGTGCCAATCAAATAATAACATCTTTCTGTTAAATCTCTGTAGAATCTTATGTTATATTGTACATTTGTACTTTGGGTCATATGGCCTTTCTACAAATAAAAATCTTGAATCTTGAATTTTGAACCAGATAATTCAGTGGATAATATTGGTCATTATTTTGCAATCTCGAACATGACTCTGTTTAGCATGTGGGTTAGCTGGACTGTTGAAGGTGTAACATTTATATCACAATTTGTCAGCTGTTATTTCAGAAAACTCGAAGTGATGCAGGTCAGTGATGCTTAAAACGTTGATGGAAGAGATCCAACCCTGCCAACCATACCACGTAATTTAACTTTGAAAAGTTACTTCCCTATCAGCAAGGTTTTGTTTGTTTGTTTAACGACACACTTAGCAGCATTACAGCTATATGGTGGCAGTCTGCAAATAATCGAGTCTGGACCAGACAATCCAGTGATAAACAGCGTGGCCATCGATCTACGTAATGTGTCAACCATGTCAACGAGCCTGACCACATGATCCCCTTAGTCGCCTCTTATGACAAGCATGGGTTACTGAAAACCAATTCTAACCCGGATCCACACGGGTGCCCTATCAACAAGACCGCGTTGTCGTAAACGAATATGTCCGACACAAACAGTTACAATCGTCGAACTGGGAAAAACTAGTTTTAACCTGATGGAGTGGCTGAAGTAACACACTGTCACCGTTACATTTTATATTCTAGGAAAACGCAGGGGAGCATTACCATCGTAGAGTTTTAGGTAGTCTGTACACATGGCGTCAGAAATAAGGTTGAACTCCTCCGTCACAACATAGATTACATATCCGTTAACATTAGTGCTAATTGTCCAGGCACAGTTCGAATTTCTAAAATGGAAAAAAATCATAATTAATATCAGTGCATGTGGAATATGCAAAGGAATATGGACATGTTTTACATACTAAGAACAGAAACATAATATCACGAAACATGAAACAAACTGTCGCGAAATATATATCGCGAAATAATTATTATTACCAACTTCAAAGAGTGTGCAGTAAAACCATCGATAAAATTCGTCAAAGAGTCTAAGAGTGAGTGAGTAAGCGAGTTTAATTTTATGCCGCACTCAGCAACATCGAGTCTTGACCAGATAATCCAGAGATCAACAACATGAGCATCGATCTACGCAATTGGGATACGATGACATGTGTAAACCCAGTCAGCGAGCCTGACCACCCGATCCCGTTAGTCGCCTCTTACGACAAGTATGGGTTACTGAAGATCAATTCTAACCCGGATCTTCACGGGTCCAAAGAGTCTAAGAATAGTTAACAGGGTTATATACGTCGAAGGTGCAATGCTGTCTGTATTTAGGTGGTTCTGATGTTTGCGTTAGTTTGCATTCAAATCAAATCCGAAGATAACATACGTGACACGATAACATAGATATACAGAGATACCATACACATTATTATAACGTTCTAAGAAATGTACCCTCATTTTGACTTTTTCTGTGGAGGTTAATATTGTGATAATTCATGATATTTGACCGATGATGTTGTGCCGAACGAATAGAGTAATGAATTATATCCTTCTAAAATAGGCTTCAACATTTTTACATGTGTTTATACCTGGTACCATCTTTTGGCAGGATACACTCAAATGAATATGACAGTAGGAATCGAATCATACAAGAGACTTTACTTCAAGCAGCTATTTCTTCTGGTTATGTATGTTTTTTCTGATTCTATTAATTATATCTTATACATGTATTGTTTACTCACGGTGGATAGTACAATGGATAGTTCGGTGATTCAACATATGCTGTTTCCCGAAAGCCAATCACTTTATCTTCGCCACATCCTGGAATACATGAAGTTCCGAGAATGGAGGATTATAGAAAGGTTACCTGCATGTATATGTACATATATCCGGATTTTGGGAGTGTCTGATAATACGGATCGAGAAATGTCATGAACAGAATATTCGTATGAGCACTATAGGTTCACCATGTCATTATGTTTTGGTGGAACTGGCATAATTCCCTCCAGTTTGGGAATCAGATGAATGCGAAAAGATTTACATTTTTCTCTGAAGGAAAGAGTCAACATACCGTGTTTTTTCTTCCGAACATGTCCAATGAACAATTACCATTTTTGTAAATATTGTGGGCAAAATGTTTATCTCAAATATTTTTTAAGATATTGCACTTATTCAACAGAACTTCATTCTAATTTTTTACAGCACTATTGATGCAACAGGGTAGAGAGGAGCCACCCTAAAAAGGTGAATACCTGACGGTATCGCCTTGTACATCAAACTGAATTCTGCGTGTCTGGCAGTGCCGTCGGTATGGAAGGTTATGGTCACATCTTTGTTGGAGCTCATGACGTTCCCGGTGGTGGATCCACAATATCTTGCTAATTCGGCGGAATTAGACGAGGAACCTTGAATAAATATATTTCATGACAACCATCACTCGTACATTGGTGAGTTATAACGCTTTTTTATAATACCAATGATACTTTAACCATAGTATATGAAAGCAAAACCTCAGCGTGTTTAGAACTTTCAAAAGACCAATGTTACTCCTTCATTGATCAGTGTTAGCCAAACACATTTTTAGATGAAGAACAAATATTTGTCGATCAGACATTGTGCTTACCGTCACTGACGAGAAGGTAATTCCCTGCACACGATGTTGATTCTCCTATAGACAGTTCCTCAATTTCAACGGATACTTCATTTCCAACAAGAGCAGAAATTCTCCAGCTGCAGTTTACTTGGCTAAACACAGGATATTACAGCATCACTTCTCATGGAGGAACAGATCATACCAAAAATCAAGGGCAGCCAACCATATATATTGAAACTCATGTAACATTATGTGAATTGTCGTTATGAACATCTTTACCATCAACAAGTCGTAGCATGTAGTGAGTGAATACAGTTCGTTTTGACAATACTCCATCAATATCTCGGCTTTACATGTTACCAGTTTAAAAGAACAAAGCTGGGCCAAAAGGGGGCATCGAAAATGAAAGTACAGGTTCCACCTTTGCTGAACTATCCTGAACCATTATAGCGTTTGGACTACCGAGTGCATGACTAGACAAAATAAACTGCGGGGATTTCGGCACCAGATTTGAAGTGCATGTATGTGGTTTTCGACAGATCCTTCAAAATCAACCGCCTCCGTGGTGTAGTGGTTAGAGCTTCCGCCCGGACAGCGGAAGGTCGCGGGTTCGATCCCCGACCGCGCCATACCAAAAGACGTTAAAATATGGTACTTGTCGGTCTCTGCCTGGCGCTTGGCATTAATGGGTACAAGGACTGGTCGGCTCTGAGTCAGTACTGAGTCAGTACTATGCTTCACTGCGGCATAGTATCTCAGTTGGCTAGCACTATAAAACCAACTTCAGTCTGGGCTAGTACAAGCAGTCGCACATACACATACACACGCATGCACGTCGTCATTTGACGAAGGATTCTCAAGCACGACGTTAAACCCAATTTCACCTCACCTCACCTCCTTCCAAATCTGTTTATGTTGTTAAAGGTGCTCAAATGTCATGATGCATTTCCCGAAGTACACATGCTAGACAGAGTCGTGGAAAGGGTTGAAATATTCAGGTTTTGTATAACAAGTTGCTTATTCAACAGCGGACATTTTTTGTATGCATGCACTTACCCTGCATAGTTGCTTGGGAGACTAGGAGACGACAACTGGTTCCACGTGGAAGTGGCACTGAGCCTTGACGTTCCACAACTTGGCACATATGGGGTCACTACATAAACAATATGGAAACCAAGGAATACTTTAGTCACAGCAATCCCATCCGAGTTTATTCGAAACACATTAATTACGTACAATCGCCTATATAATTACAGTTGCAAAAAATATGAACCATTTTAGAATTAGCAATATTCACAGGTAAAACCAGTTGACAAATATCGGATCAAATACTTAAAAAGGTTTAAAGGTTGAGATATGCTAAGCTCCATAAGAGATGTGCATCATTATGAAATGTGTAGAAGAGTAAAGAAATTCGTTGCTGATACATTTATTAAGTTGAATATTTCTATCAACTGTTCTCGTCACGATATGGCTGCAATATTGCCGCAGTGACGTTAATCTTAACTCACTCACTCACTCTGTTAATGTGGAAAGGATTTTGTCGGTTTTTTCTCACTCAGTTTAACCGTCTTTCAAGAAGGTTTCATTAAAGTCACCAAAACATATTTCTTGAACTTTAAGGTTGAAGTGTACACGAAACAATCACGTTCGTTTATGTGAGACCAAATTGAGTTTTTGAATTAACATCAATGCTTGAAATATACACTCATTTTCTTACAATATATACAACATCAATATGAGAGCTGAAATGCTATGACATTATGAGGACTTTGTTTACCGAGCTAAACAGGCCAGAGTTACCATCCTTTGATTATGACGTAATTGGTGCCACTTGATTTAGATTGCACTCCTGTCTAGTCTCAAATCAAAAGATATTAATACTGAAATCGATCAAATGAACAGGTTTTTGTAATGTAAGCAGATGGATAGATTGATCGTGTGTATTTTCATTCATAATCTCGCCTCAGTAAAAATACCAAACATACTGAAAATGTTGACGTACGTATGACATCACTATATGTAAGCGACTTCCACAAAATGGCGTGTTCAGGGACATGAGCACGCCGGATATTAATTAGAAGGAAACTTTTGTCGTTTATTGTTTCAAGCAAAGTATGTATGCATAATGGTGGTATGTAAGTGGTCTGAAATATTCTGAAAATCTGCTTCTTGTCTTTTTGTGTTCATTGTGATCATAAGGATCCTCATCCCAGAGAATGAAATATCTATTCCCTAACTCAGTTATACCTGTCGTTGTGGTTGTTGGTAGGAAACTTCCAGCTGTGTATTTTAAAGAAAAGCCTCTCCTTCTTGCAGAGCCGTTGGTGTGGAAGGTGATGGTCATGTGGTTACTGGAGCTGATGACTTGTTTGACCGTAAAACCACAATATTTACCGAGGACAGCGGCTTCATATGATGACCCTTTGATACAAATATTACCTCCTAATCATTCCCGAATTTGGGAGTTCTGAATTTTTATTATAAGACCATAAATCGTGCGCTGATGCGCTTAAGGTGTCAACAAGCATAATGATACATTCTTATTTTTAGTTGTGACGAATATGCATAAACAAAATGAACGTCAGTGTCATTTTAATTAGCTTCGACTAATGGGATAGTCGATTAAAGGACATTCCAACACTTAAGGCAACAGGAATATGTTTAGACTTAGCTTACCATCGCTGAAGAGAAGATAGTCAGCTTCACACGACGTCGAGTTTTGAATATCAAGGGACACAATGCTGACTTTTACTTTATTACCAGCCGGTGCGGAAATTGTCCACGAGCATTGTAGGTTGCTACAAATAGAATCAGAATCAGAACCAGCTTTGAATGAAGCACCCAACATCATGCATTCACATGTAAAAATAACATTAAAATATTAAACACAACGTGTAAGCACAGTTACACATAACTTCCTGTGGACATGCTAATGCTCATATGAACTTCCTTAGCAGGGGTGTAGGTCTGCTTGCTGTTGTGTTTAATAGTATAGGTCTACTGGCTTGTCGTGGTAGTACTTGTAATTCGTTGGTGTCCCTGTCTTGTGTTACGGATTAAATGTTGTATTAACAGTAGTGTTGCACTTACAAGTAATAGTATGAAGGATAGCCGGGTGAGGTCAGATACTTCTCTGTACTGGGTGAGGCGCGGAGATCTGGTGTTCCACAAGTGAAATCTGCGACAACAAAAGTGAAAATGTACATTGGTGATAAATACTATATACGAACTAGACGATTAGGTCACCAAATAAATATCAGTTAATGTTAGTGGAGTCTAAAGCCTGTTACACAGATAAAGTCTTACATGAGATGCTCAACGATGTCCACCACGGTAGCTCATAAGCTGATGCAGCTTAATTTAATGGTTTTATTAATTCTATTATGTTATTTATTTAAGAGTGAGAGACTGTGATTTTTGACTTTCAGGAAAATAATATTTTCACTACTGTGGCGAACATTTGTTCACTACAGTAAAGATATAACTTTGCCTGAACTATTTCATAGCTCAA
>VKKT01002483.1:143348-160624 GCA_008038995.1 Haliotis laevigata | reverse complement strand
TTCCACGATTAATGTGGGCTTTTCTGCGTTTTTCTGCACAGTGGGAAAGTTTTCTTTGGTAGGCCTGCATGGGATGTCATTCTTTATTTCGAAAGTTTTCAAAAAGGTCGATAAATCACTGTAGACCATTAATTTTGACAATCATAATGCATCGCACAGTTGTTTGTGTTTGTTTCTAGCTGTTTTTTTTTGTTTGAAAATGAAAATCGTAAACCTGCAAATTTCACTTCAGACACCAATCATTTTTCAAAAGCAATTAATGTACAAACAATTATGGTCATAAGTAAGTGCAAGTGTTGATGACAAAACATTCATTATTATCATATCAACATTGACTGATTCCGATATATCTCCCAAATGTTTCAATCGTAAATTAAAAATGAAGCTCCCCTATTTCTTTATGCGTATACAGATTGGAATTTGTCATAACTAATGATTTAAAATTTAAGGATTATTTTACTGTATAAATTAATTGTTTTACCGTTACTTTTCGCGTATAAAGTAAGGACGTCCATTGTGCAGGAGTTGGAGTCTTCGATATTGGAATAGACCATGTCGAGGACAACCCTGTAGCCGCTTGTTTGTGGGTAGATGTCCCAGAAACAGTTTTCATTACTGTTAACGAATTGTAAATAAATATAACGATTTAACGATAGAAAACACTATCAGGCTCAACATCACATAAACTAGTTTCTATTTTGTGTACAATGCTTAACACATAACGTAATAAAACAGATCATGTTTGAGATTTTAATCATTCTCCAATCTAAAACTCGTAATAACAATATTTCCATAATAATTCATATAAATATTTTAGGATGACTTTGTGATTGAAGCACTGGAGTGTTGAATACCTATACTAATTATTCTCAACAGTACTTCATGGGATACGTATATATAATGCTCCACATCACAACCCGTAGTGTACAGTACACAACCCTGTGCGGTTAAGAGAACCCACGAATCTCTTGGTAAATACCAGATGGTGGGCACATGAATACGTGCAAAAACTTAGTTGCGGGTACATCAACGTGTAGCAAAACTTCGACAAAGTACTGTGACTATGTGTCCCAGTCTACTCAGCTGTGAATGGGTACCTCGTAAGGATGGGAAAGCCACATTAACTTGATCCGTTACGAGTTGTATGATCCACACGTAGTTGCGATTGACATCAAATGATCGAGAGAAAAACAAAGCGCCTTTGAGCAGCTGAGCTGGATATTGGCGCTATACAATTATTAGTTTGAATGAATGAATAAAATACATAAATATAGTTGCATGATAAAGAACACATTTATACTGATTACATGTATCACGATTATCATTTTACATACTTTCTGTAATTACGTGGGTAGTTAGGAGATGTGAAATTCAGGGGTTCCCTCTGGGCATGAAGCGTGACGTTACAATCACCTGCAAAGAACATGTTCATTTTATAATACGTCGGCTAATATTAATGTTTTCATTTTATCAACATGATTGATACACAAACTGTTGAAGCACTTTCAATGCCCATTTTTGATGTTCAGAAACCTGGAACGGGATGTTTTGTGGCCTTCAAAATCTTCCCATCACATGCACCAGGCAATGACGTTCATGGTGGGATTTACAGCTAATAGAACCCATGATGCAAGTAATTTGAAATTCCCATTTCTTTCATGAACTGATATTAACGCGCACATCTGTATGAAAACCATTACATTGCTCGTTTACCTTTTTATGCCCTAGTCAGCAGTGTTTTATATTATATTATTAGTCTTTAAATAATTATGTATTGACAAGACAATCCAGTGATTAACGTCATGAGCATCGCTCTATGCATTTACAACATGATGACATCCAACCAAGTCAGCGTGCCTGACCACGTGGTCACTTCAGCCGCCTCTTACAACAAAACACTGGATGCTGAAGACCAAACCCATATCAGCAAAGATCTGATATCTTTCTGACGTTTAATTGTCAACATCATGTCCACGTGTCACATGTACACACACCTTTTGCATTCATAATGTTACTTATACGACAGCTATCATGTCCTTCATTATCCAGATAACATTAAACCAACATTGTCTACACAGCAGTGTCCTCAATGCATGTACATGTGCAGCCGTTATTTGTGCATGTGTTGTATGAAACGAGTTGTGCCAATGAAAACAACATACACATTTGCCTCATAATTTTGAAAAGTCAACATTTGACTTTACAAGGCAACTTAATAAGTGACTTTGGTAATGCCACCGTTAATCTATACTTCCAATCAAAGTCTGAGACTCACTAGTGTAATATAGCCACTTCAGGCAACTGTTCTAAACTGAATTTGCAAACATAGTCCATACTGTTTAAAGGTACCGTTTACACCTGAACTGATATATTGTAAAAAAAAAATCGTAAGATTGAAACGAATATTGTCGTGAGTTTAATAAATGATAAAAATCAGTGAAAATTGGCGAATTCTTGTATCATATATTGTGTGATGAATAAATGGGTTAAGAAGAAACAGGGGAACGCATGATCATCATTATACCTTATATTCTTTGCTTCATGATAGAGAGAATGCCAAACAATCAACGTTTGTTTGTTACATCGACGCTGTGAAGGCTTTCGATAAAGTTGATGGAGACTATATGTGGTATAAACTTTAACTCTTAGGGATGACAGGTAAATTCTAAGAAGCTATAAAAACAATGTAGGACAAAACATCTAGTCAAGTGGATATCATAGGCCAGTCAAATTATCAAAAAGGTCCTAAAAATGATGAAGAAATGAAACTTGGCGGATATGTTCTGCAAACCCTCCTACATAACATACTAAAAGACCCCTAAAATTCCACTTGAGTTAACTCCACAAACATGGCTACCCTATGCAACCTTTTGCTAGCCTAGAAGACCCATTGTGCTTGATAAAATAGTCACAACTTCGTTATTTCTGTACATACATACATAAATGTTTGACAATCTCAAGATTGTTGACTATTATTTCAGAAAGAAAAAAAATTACATTTCGGAGTTGTGGGTCTTTTGTGCTAAAATATAATTTTTATATGTTTTTACCCTTGGGTGACACAACGACCTATAGGTATAATGATAAGGCTTAGATATGTCCAAAACACATTGAAGAGTATTGTTCAATTTCTTGTTCACCACAAACCACCAAATATTACTTAATAAAATCATATTGTTACATTTTGACTGAACCTGAAAATTAGCAATTTTTTGCTTATTTTAGAAGTCAGTGAAAACTCAAACAATTGCAATAATTTGCTTTTTTACACCCAAAGATCAAGCAAGTGAAATTTTATAATTTCATAAAAGCACATTTAAGTAGCCATTTCTATGCTTTAAAAAGAGTTATCGCCCTTGGATACTCACAATTCAAGAAACTATCATAACTCAACCTGACAGTACCTAAATATAACTGATATTTTGCAGAATACCAAGACTATCAAACACTATTTACAGATTATGTAACAGGGCATCTTCAAACACGTATGGTTAAAGTTCTAAAAAGATAATTTCTTTTCCTTGTCAGTCTGGAGGAAGTAGAAGACTGTGGCTCATCTTCAACTTCACTCTCATAAGCGTCGCTGGAAGACAATTCATCAGATGGTAGTTTATGATCTTCTTCATCCTCCTCTGCAAGGTATACTGTGTTTGAATTGCTGCAACTACCGTGACAATATCAACATAGACATTTCAACATTTCAATCCTGCCTTTCTGCACCCACACATACGCTCACACCCTGTTTCACATTTGCATTTCATCATGTTGATCAATGTCTCTGGTGCTGGGGGGTCACGGGCTGTTACTGGCTTCAGCTGGCCACAAACAGTTTGCCATCCCCATTCATTGCTGCACTTGCAGATAAACCCTCAGTCAATGTTCTCTCGATGCTGCCGATGTAGTCGGGAAGGCAGATAACTGCATTTGTGTGTGAATGGGACACTTGGCAACRGCTCTTGTGAAACAATGATATCTGTGCTCATTCAGGGATTGAACAGACTCAGGTGCTCCATACAATGCCAGTAAGAACTGCTTGCCTGCAAACTTAACCATATCCTTTGTTGATAATTGATTATGGAACGCTTTGACAAGTGGTTGCAAGTCCTGTCGTTTTGTGAACAACATAACAGCTTTTTTCTTTCCCTGTCTGTACAAGGCTGATGTAGTGTCACAACCAGTCATGGCATGGAGAAAGAKCAACCTAGAAATGAAGCTCTCTGGCAATGCTTGCCGTAACAACGAAATGTTATATAGACGATCAGCTGTCTTCCTGCTCCCAGTGTTATGGAAATACAATCTTTCTGAAACACACAAATGGTTGAGGAGCACCAGAGGATCAGCATCAGTCCCAACAAAAATGGCTTTGTGCCCATTATCAGCACAATCAATACCTGTTTGTACAATTAGAAGGTCAGCATTTGCACTGGCTTGTTTCACTGGGACATTGAGCTCATGAAATTGTTGTGTCAGAGCCTCTATCAAATGTGACTTGTTTTTCCCATTGGACGGGAATTTATCCTGTTTGATGGTCAATGGTGTTTCAGAATGGAAGACAATATCAGTGCTCCCGGACTCTGTTCAACACCTTTTGTGGACACAGACTCGACATACCCATCAAACACAATGTTGCATTTTTTTCCAAAGTGTAATTGACATGTGTCAGATTAGCATCATAAACATCATTGTATGTTCTGCTTTGGGGCCATATCACTTTTCTCAGCAAGTATCAACCATCAACTATGTACATAGCATCTGGAAAAACTTCCTCATCGTGTGGAAGGCTTTGTTTGCCTGACAAAGAACCAATGACAGAGTTTTCTGTTTTTCTCATTGAGTACTCATCGAATAGTGATAGAGAACATGGAAAATGTTCATATTTCAAACAGGATAAAAAGTCCCACAGAATGGGCAATGGGATCACTTTGGATGCTTCATAATTGTCAACACTTCTGGCACATTCCTTGTATAAACTCCAGCAGGGAGTGTCCTCCAATTTCAACTATACTCCACTCATCAAAAGCGTATCCAAAACAATATGCACAGAGAAGAGGTCAGCTTTCTGACATTGGAAATGTCGTCAACAGTCAAAACAAGCAAACCTTTCTTGCTCTGAAATGAACAAGTTAAAATACCAATTGACTTGGACCTGACATTGTCTGCTGAAACAGCTTGGTTACGCTTGATAACATCAGATATACAGACAGAACTACCTGGTGTGACACACATGATTCCATCCATACTATGAAATGTGCCATATCCATCAAGTGTCCGAACATTAAAATCTACATTGTCAAAGACAAATTGCACGAAGGTATGTTCACAAATCTCATGATCTGCAGCCATTGCAGAACATTCATAGGAAATAGCCTCATTACATGATGAACACACTTCCAAGGCTGACATAACATCCAGAAGGTGCTTAGATTCAATTTGTCGGTGAATATACACGGCTAAAACAAGTTGTAACATAGAAAGAAATGATCTTTCTCTTGTTGCTGAGAGTATTTGGTGACAAATAACAGATGCATTCCTTTGCTTTGTAGCAACATCACCTTTCGTATATTTGTTTGTAATCCTTTCGACCAAAACACTGAGATTATTACGCACATTCATCATTATGCAAAGCATCATCAGCAGGAGTGTAATTTTCAGTATCACAGAGCATTTACCTGATGTCCTCCCTATGATATCCGCAGCTGTTTTCACTATGGGCAGCCGTTCTTATTCAGGGTTGTGCATTCCGAACTTCCGAGAATACCATGCATCGCTAAGGATCTTGTGGCCAGTATTTCTAATGCAAAATAACGGTTTCCTTCCACGAAAGCTAGAAATGATAACACCATCACCACAGTGAGCTAGCAATTTTGATCTAAGCGATTTTTCACTACATTCAATCTCACCACAAACATGAAATTCCCTCAGTTTGCTCACGAGATCCTCTATTGGACACTAACATTCATCATTTTGTTCCAGAAATTCAAACAACTCATCAAAGGCTCTGCTAAGTTTTTCTATCTGCAGGTCTATCCTTCCCTCGGATAGAACGTGGTCTGCAAAAGAATTTCTTATTACATGTATATGGTGATACCTGGCTTCGGCAGCCACTAAATCTATGGTGCTTGATATCTGTTTAGTAACAGCTCGACCCCACACATCACCACGATATTCAGCCATGTCAAGAATTGAATCTTTGGAACTAATCGTTCGAACTTAAAAAATATCCCTCTTTTATTTAGGTTTTTAAGTCTCTGAAACTATGTCACAATTTTCTCCACAGAACAAGCAATTCATTTTGAAATTGAAAGTTGACATTGATGATCTTAAGGAAACCGTCTTTTGAGGTGAGGGATTCACATCTGCTACAATAGAAGATTCACGAGTGTAATCTTTGCTGCAGTTTAGATGAACTGAAACAAAAGATATTCCAGATAAGTTTTCAGCAATTCCATCTTTGCGCCTTATACGTCTTTGCAGTAAGGTAGTTAGACTTTTTGTGACGATAACAGTATCACCAGGAGAAAATCTTTTGCTGCATATGATACAACACTCTGTTGGATCCATAGTGAAATAAAACTTGTCCGTGGAACTAGCAGGTTGAAATGAAGATATGCTTCAGTATGTCAATGCTAGAGACCCTCTCAAAACTATCTTGAAGAGAAAAGATGGAAGCAAGGATAGACATGTTGTGAGAAGCACATGCAAACGATTTCTCACAAACCATCAAATCAAATTGGTCCATCAAACTAGAAACTTTATAAAACTGTTACTGCATTTGCTTCAGTGAATGGTAATACCAGAGGCCTTCTCAAATCACTTGGAAGAGAACGGTTTGTGACAAGATACGTATTACTTACCAACCAAGTAAGCTACACAGAATGGTAACTGTTCAACTTAATTGCTAACTGTTCGTGGTAAACTATCCTCTGACAAAAGCCAAACACTTGATTAATGCTATGCATCCTAGGACCTCTTAAGTGGACGATGATAGTTGATGAGCAATTATTGAAGAAAAGAGCAAGTGGTAGTTTACCGCCTCAGAGAATTATTGTTTCAGCAAATTTGTGTTTTTTGTGTGTGAAATAATTGTTGCTATGTATCAGTGCTTTTATAATTGTTGCGATTTTCAATGGAAATGAATTTATAAGTATAAGTATAGCTACTGTATTAAAACTTGTAATGTTTAATTTGCCATGAAATTTTTAAAATGTTTACTTATCAGTAACTTCGATGAATATTATTGTGATAAGACTCATGCATACTGGTTATTACAAAGCGAGGGGATAGGGGTTGGGGGTAACACAGTTTTCTGGCTGATATGCAAATCGATGAAATTTCACGTTTTGCCAGTTTCAATTTAAATGTTTAAATGAAATATGTCTGCCAGCTATTTGGTACCATTGGATAGATAAATCACAGGGCAATTTAATCACGTATGTATAAGACCAATTAAACTTCATATCAAAAGGTTTCAGGCCCAAATTCAGACCCAGGGTCACAATTTCCTAGAAAAATATATTTAGAACAAAACGGGGTGTGCACGTGAGGCAAATATTTAATTTCTACATCTGAAAGCATTCTAATATACGTGCACTATAATCCATTATATCTGTCAAATTTGATGGGATTATATATTATTAAATAAAGATTTTATGAGCACTTCTGTTTTTAAAATAGGATTTTCCTAGAAGAAAAATTATCGTAGGGTATGCATTTTTGCACGTGCACTGTTGATTTAGCTCAAGTGGGATTTTAGGGGGATTTTAGTATGTTATGCAGAAAGGTCCATAGAATATATATGTCAAGGTACGTTTCGTCATCATTTTTTTTACCTTGGCCCGAAAATGGCTAATTTGACTGGCCTATCAATGGCCATCTCACCAGCCCACTCAGTGTGCACTCCGGAGTCAGACAGGGTTGCGTGCTTCCCCCATACTTTTCTCAATCTTCATCTACGTTGTTGCTAATAACAATCTTGACTGTTGAGTGAAAATAGGGGATAGTTTATTTCTCTACGCCGATGATATTGCCATTATTGCCCCCGACGAATCGAGCTTACAACGTATTCTTGACGGTGTTCGAAATGGAAAAGCTTATCACTATAGAGAAAAACAAAGTTGTTCATTATCGACCGAATCAGACACATTTAAGCGAAAGAACATTTCACCTTGGCAAGGATGAATTATCTTATGCAAACTCGTACACGTATTTAGGATTATCGTTCCAGGACCACTTGAATCTTAATTTTACTGCCAAGGAGCTTGCTAAATCGGCTGGGATGGCACTAGGCGTAATAATTAGTAAATTCAAACCCCTTAACAGTCTTCAGCGTCTTCTATAGTAATCTGGTACAACCTATACTGTCGTACGGAGCCGCTACTTCGGGCCTGCGAGAATACAAATGATTGAATGATATTCAACATCGTGTCTGTCGATGTTTTTCTTGGGAGTTGGTTGTAAAACATCGGATATAGCTGTGGGGGGCGAAATGGGATGGTTGTCATCAGTAACTATTCAACGAATAGACGTCGCGCGTATGTGGAAAAGGCATTCCTCCACCGATCCCGACTGTCATGTCTGTGATGTTGCAACTGGTAGAAAGGCTTTCGTAAATCGCGGTACAAAAATGTTCAGAATTGATTGCAGACCCGTAACTAGAATGTCTCCAACGTCAGAAATATATCATCAGCTGACTTCTTAGTGATAAAAGATCGATTGTTGTTGATCGATGCAGATGAATGGGTGAATCAGTTATGGAACGATCGAGGTTTGACTAATGGGAATAAACTACGCCCTAATGTTTTGTTCAAGTCCAGTTTAAATGCCGAAGCTTACCTAAGCTCTATATCAAACAGGCGACATCGAAGTGATCACCCAAATGCTCTGTGTCCGAGCCGGTTCTGTTTACCCTTTTCATGTATGATACAGTACTGTGGACCAGCTCCAAAATATTGTTATGATGACAGTATTCACCGATGTTAAACACACCTGAAAGTTCTGGTTACTGAGAATGCTAATGCAATGTACATATTGTAATGAAAACATTTTTGGCCTTTCTCTCGTTCACGTTTTCCCCATTTCTTTCAGTAATTCAGGAAAATATATATGTATGATGTGCGCGCGTGTGTGTGAAAAAGTGAGAGATTGGGAAAGAGAAATGTACGTCAATATTTGTTCTTCATACGCAACCACTTGTGCCTTTTCCAGTTAGTGTTTGGCAAACAAAATGTTCAGTCTACATATCCCCATGCCCCGACTGTTTATTAGACATGCACCTGTTTGTCAAGTCGCTCCAAGTCATCATGACATATCCCAGCATGCCTCTCGGATAATTTGACAACTAACAATGGCGGACTCCGCTACCTTGTGCAAACAACCGACAGACTGCGTGTCCTCCATTCATATCAAACCTTACTGGATGATGGAGCAACAGATGTACATCTTTAATTTATATTCAGTTTAATACAGATACAATATTATGTGAACTATTATCATTTCAGTGAATATGTCACCTGTAGTCATCGCATCCGTGCTGCTAAATATAGACACTGCAATACCAAACACCACAGGTTTACTTTGATTTCAACTAGGAAGGAACTCGTTGACATGTTTCAGCGTGTGAGACCCGTTAAAATGTCATTTTAGATATTCATTATTATATAGGTTATGACAAAATATGCTTCACACATACCTGAGACCAGATGGCCAAACACCAGCAAACATACTCCAACGAAACAAGGTATATTCATTATGGACACATATCGTCGCTGACAGTCCCGCTCAATATTCACAGTGTTGTGTAATGACACCGGTAACACAAGTTACAGTTCATAGTCTTGTGACGAGTATGTAATTCGAAACTAACATTACATCAAAACACCCAGACGTGACGAGCTGTCGATAAGGTCATGTCATCAAGATAAGGTTTCTCTCGTGGTAGTTACCCTGAGATCCGGATGGATGACATTGTTTTGATAAACGACTGTTGGGTCAACGCATGTCACTGTGGCTATGGCAACAGGAAAAAAGTCTCTATTCAGTTATAGTTGGTTGGTTGTTTAACGCCGCATTCAGCAATATTCCAGCTAAATGTCGGCGGTCTGTAATTAATCGAGTCTGGACCAGACAGTCCAGTGATCAACGTCGGTCTACGCAAATAGGATACGATGACATGACATGGTGTCAACCAGGTCACCGAACCTGACCACCCGATCCCGTGAGTCGCCTCTTACGACAAGTGTGGGTTACTGAAGGTCAGTTCCAAACCGGATCTTCTAGGATCCTCTGTTAAGCGCGTATACATGCATTGCGTACAAGGTTAGTGTCTCAAAGGTTGAGCACAACTGCTCGTAGCAAAACAGACTCAGAAATTGATTGTTTCTTGAGTATTTACCATGAAAGCAATTAACTGTTCCAGCCCGGATAACACCATTGGACAAAACCGATACCCGTTGGAGGTCATTTATTGAACAAATACGGAATATATCTCATTCGATTCGAAGCCTCTCTTGTTTCTGTGCTGTTTCGATGCGTGTGCCTGCTAGCTTACAGCCATACGTATGCTCTCTATTTAGGAACGCAGGCGAATCTTTTCCAAGACGTTCAACAGAAACGATGTTCTGAACATGCAAGGGTGCATTGCTTCACTCCCTCAGAACACTGACTGGTTATCATTGACACACGCGAGCTTTTAGGTACAACATGCCTAAATATGTATCGCATATATCAGGAAAAGTTAAGTTATTCGTTCTTTTATCGATGTTTCAGACAAGACATTAGTGTCCTCATTGTTACCAATTGGTACTCATAAAGAGACACATCTGCAGGTTGCTTGGGGCTGTCGTCTCGACCTATTTCACATGAACCGTATGCGAAGGACACAATTTTACTCGATCGTATGCAAGTGTCTATCATGCTGTGAGGAACTGATGGGGCTGTGGGGGGGTGGGGTAGCCTAGTGGTTGAAGAGTTCGCTCGTAACGCCGAAGACCCGGGTTCAATTCCCCACATATGTAAAATGTGTGAAGCCCATTTCTGGGGTCCCTCGCCTTGATAGTGCTGGAATGTTGCTAAAAGCGGCGTTCAACCATGCTCGCTCACTGATATTGCATAGGTTTGGAAATGATATTCTGGAATTATTTATTTGTTCATGCGAAAAGCTGGTGTAATTAATTATATTTAAACTGTGAAAGATAAATAGGTTAAACTTTGAAAGGGTAGTTAACCTCAACGTTACCCTTTGCACGTTTTGGAGTAGTCACGTTTTGTGGATTTTTGAGTTCCACGTGGTACATGGTTGTTTTTCTGCCAAACTGTCTTCGGGTGAGGATATGTTTTAACTCACGGCATTTGTTGA
Source organism: Haliotis laevigata (assembly GCA_008038995.1). Lineage (NCBI taxonomy): Eukaryota > Metazoa > Mollusca > Gastropoda > Lepetellida > Haliotidae > Haliotis > Haliotis laevigata. Next base: position 149,271 of record VKKT01002483.1, on the reverse strand, counting down.
GGTCTGACAGCACTTAAACTTCTTCTAATGCATGTGCTTCTATGGGCAATCACTGGATTATCTGGTAAAAGGCTCGATTAATTTCAGACTGCTGCCATATAGCTGGGATATTGCTAGATGCAGAGTTAAACAGCAAAACTATAAAAAAAAAGATTTTACGTTGGTGATAATGAACTTACACCAGCATGTAAATGTAAATGACGTGTGATCTAAGTGATTGACACTAGCTCCAGTCTTCAGACTCCACTCAAGGCATCTACAAGCGATGTGTAATTTGAGGTTTTGTGGGTGTTTTAAAAGATGTTCTTATTGTTGAATGTTAGACTGGTAAAGTGATGTGGAATAGCACCCTTTTGAGATTTACTTGCGAACAAATACTGTCACTGCAACCATACTGTTTAGTGGTGTGCCTTATTACTGGATAAGAGGTATAACGTTTTGTCATAGAAGTCAGTTGACAAGCACTGGACCTTGTGGTGCTCCTGTGGTGCGAAGTAATGTTGTTTGAAACTCTGTTTTCTGTCGCCATCGCTGACGACAAACCTGCTGTGAGTGTCGTTATGATAATAATATCTATTTTGTTTATCGATGATAACCATATTAAAATACAAAATCACAAAAAAAGTTGCAAAGCTTTCATCATAGACATAAAAGAGAAATACATGTTGTAGGCCACAAATTCCGTAATAGTTCCGACTGATACTCCTCTGTTGTTTACGCTGGCATGTTAAGATATCAATATTCCCAATTATGAAGATGATAATTACAATGAAATAAAAGGGAATATTTCGACAGCTTTGAGAGGTGATAATAATAATAATAAGTGCATTTGTGATGCACTATTGTCCACCCGTTGCGGTTGCTCGAAGTGCACACAGCCTGATTATTATTACACCGGATAACCCAAGCTGTTTGTGAGGCGCTATAAGGTTAATAGTCACATGAATTATCCCACCGCGTACCCTTTTTCTGCTGGGTGAACAGAGGCAAATTTGAACAAACTCACTTGCCTAAGGTGAGACCACATGTATCACATGTGCTTCGTTGTGGAGCAAGACAGAAGTCCTAGAAACTCTCAGGAGTCAAGATGTTAAACATAGTCACCCATCCAAGACTCTCCGCGCAGAACGTTGGTTAACTTCAACTGAATTGTGACCTGAGTTCTATGCACAGGACCTCACACTGATGAGTAACTGTTAATATGTTTTCTTTGCTTTGGAGAGGATCACCGGATCTTTCGTAACAGGTTTGGCTTTAACGATCTGATGTACAGCGAACGTACTTCTTACATGGTACTTCTAATGATGGGTTACGTATCGGAGAATGGAAAACAAGCAATTCGGACAATTCAGAGAGATACGAGAGATTAGAAGTACTCTAGTCCCTGATCGTCCCTGGACGAATACGAATGTTTTTCGTTTCTTTTGCGACACCATACCTACTGTTCAGGGATGATAAGAATCATTAACCCATAAGACGACAACAACCTTGCAAATCATGTTTCCAGGACGTGCAATACTGCTTAACTGACTGTATATCCCACTGATTAAGATGTTGACGTCAGTTGCTGGTCGTCTACAAACTGTAAACTCCTCGGACTATTTATGAAGTGAGGTCTTAGCAGATTGGAGCATGCACATTGAAGTACGAATCAAGTATGTAAATAACACTGTATTTTCAGCTGTTACTAAAGTACTGGCATAAACGTCGTTTCAAGGTTATCACATGTGCACGTGTCTCTTCCACGTCAATTACACAAATCATGCACGCAACAGGACGCCGTAGCACTAAACCTCTGAGCTACGAAATGTCGGATTATCTGCCCCTTGATTTGCAGATGCGCCACCACGGTATGAAGGCACAACGGGCTGCAAGTCTAACTGTGCCACCACTTCAAAGTACGAAGGGGGGTCATTTTTAACAACATCATCATAACATGGGGGTGATGGTTCAGGCACAGTTGTTTCATCCACTGGCGCGGACGGTTGGTTGGAATATGAGATAGAGTAAATGTTGTTGGTGATGGTGTCATGGGAACTGTTATTTGTCATGGTTACCGTCAGGTTCCTATGTGGCTGGTTGTTGGGAGGGGACTTCTTTCTGCGGCACCACACACAACAAACAACTACTAAAAGTACGAACACAACAGCTCCAACTGTCCCACCAATTATGCCCCCAACACTGGGGTCGAAAGAACCTGAAACATATGTTTGTATTTTATAAATAATATGATTTTTGTGTCATTTTTATACATTTTTACATTAAGCATACCGCGATTAAAACTTTCATTTCCGGACGTAAAAATAATTTTGATTCATATGAATATTAATAAATCAATCTTTACTCGGTACTTAAAAGGTCACAGGCCTATAGTACATTTATATACGCAATATGTGCAACTGAGCAGAAGAAAAGCATGTGTCAAATTCTTACAGATTACCGGTACAAATTTAAAGCAGGTTTTCTATGGATAAAGGCGAAATAGATATACATTGACAGGTTCTGTAATTCAATAGTATTTTCATTAGTTAATAGTGTGGTCATTTTTATTTCATTTGGATGGGTATAATAGAAGCATGTTAAATATTTCTTTCTAAGGTTTTCATAGGCGGGCCAGATCAAAATGAAATGGTATTCGTCTTCTGAAACTTTAACGTTACAGAGGTTGCAAATTCTATGATTGCGAGGAATATCGATAAAAGGCCCAGCTTCAACAAACAACTCGAGTGAAGAGCAGCAAAAACGGAATAAAGCTACACGGAAATTTTCTACTGAGATTGTTGATAAATATTATTTTTGGCATAGTTCATATTTCCATTGTTTATAATACAGACATTTAGGGGATAGATAGATTGATTCAAACCATGTTTGTTGATAGATGTCTTTTATTCTTTCATCTGAATAACGTCTGACTGACTGAGTAAGGTTTTACGCCGCTTTTAGCAATATTCCAGCAACATCACGGCGGGGAAAAGTGTCTGAATAAGTGATGAATTCGGAAGGGTTGAAGTAGCCTTCGAACGTAAAGGTGGTTTTACATACTTTTACTCGCATGTGATGGTGGGCCAGCAGAAAAGGACAATGAAAATCCAGCGAAGGAGACTGAAAGGTCCGATCGGAACACAACGTAAACTGCCGGCCCTGAACTCTCTACTTTTGGTCCCTTCCTTCCACACCACCGGCCGAGAGACAAAGCGGATCGACTCGGACCTGATTCGGGGGGACGACAGAAAAGCATTGGTGAGTCAAAACATTTTGACACAATACTGTATGTTGCTTTTTCATGTTTCATTTCCTGTGTATCCATAAAAGTTATGCTGCAAATGTAACCAACCTTTTCTGTCTTGCGATATTACCCGCTGTGCTCAAGTGGTAAAGACTCTTCAAAACTAGTGAGTGAGTGAGTTAAGTTTTACGCCTCTTTTAGGAATATTAAAGCAATATCACGGCAAAAGACACCAGAAATGGGCTTCACACATTATCCATGTGGAGAATCGAACCCGGGTCTTCCGCTTGACGAGCGAACGCTTTAACCACTAGGCTACCCCACCACCAATCGGCAACATACGACATACTGGAACTCAGATGCCGATGACAATTTGTTAAAGACAATTTTCGAAAAAAAACCAGAAATATGCTTGTTGGCTGTGTTAATATATATGTAAATAATGTGTTTTGCTTTAAAAGAAGTAGTGATTTAGAAATCATACGTGATCATAAGTTCATATAAGATGCACACCCCCAGCTGTCAGCAATAAAATAATGAAGATATATGTTGAGCCTGATGTCATACATAATTACCATCATAAATCTGTACATAGTCCATGGTGCAGCGGTCGTCTAATTCAAGTTCGAAATACGATACTCTGCTACTGATCACATGGTCCTTTTTTGCAGTAAAGATTTTCCATGTGCAGTTCGCCGCGCTGAAACAGTACGATAAACAGTATGAGGTGGATAGGCCATGGCACTTCTCAGCCATCAACAGTATGTGCACATTACTTCAAATAGAACCATGCCTATGTTTGGATAAGAAAATCCAAACAGTGTTTGTGCATTTGTGTAGCAAGCAGGTTTGCATTTGTATTTTGTGCATGTATTCAGGATAAATGAAAAATAGTTCAACTTTGTGTGCAGACTCTTTCACAACCCTGTGCACTTAAAAGAACCCACGAATCCGTTGATATATGACTCGATGGTGGCCACATGAATACATTCAAAACACCCAGCTGCGGGTACCGTAACGTGCGGTAAAACTTTGACAAAATACTGTAACTATGTGTTCCAGTCCCCCCAGCTGTGAGTGGGTACCTCGTAAGGATGGGAAGGCCACATTAACTTGGTGCGCCTAGTGCCTGCAAGAGCTGTATGGTCCCCGGGGAGTTGAGATTGGTAATATGATGTGCCCCTGGGACTGACATCCAATGATCGAGTGAAAAACAAAGAAACGCATTGAGCATGCATGCGGGACAGACATGGCGCTATAAAACTTGGCCTACCCATATAATACTTCGGAAGTTCATATCCATGACAATAGTTTGGTGTTTGCACTAAGATGAACACAGGAACATGGGACGACGAGTTCTAGAGTCGATCAAGCAATGTTATCTTGCCTCATTTATAAATGTCGTTTTCCGATTGGCTGAGCGCTCTTCTATTATTATGCTGGCTAACAAGCGAGTAACATTTTCTCTGTTATCCGCTGTTAATGCCGAACTGTGGGAATTCATTTGGTTCAGTATGGATAGCAACTTGTTATTTAAGAAGTTGTTATCCATATACTTGTCTTATATATTCACTAACTTCTAAATGCCTCTCAAGAATTTCGTGTTAGTAATTCTTTATCTCGAATAATTGAGTTACGTATGATGTACGGAAATTGCCGATGCTTTGCGAATGCAAATTGATGGAAGGGAGATAACTCTAAATTTGCTTTTCCTAACTCTGGTATTTCTTATTATGACCATTCCAAACATTTCTAAATTAACACTAACATGTTCGGTAAGATAAAGACATTGTTCATTGATCCCTCGGGGCCAATGGGTTGATGTGCCATCTACCCCCAAAGGGCTCAGGGTATGTTCCCTGAATATAGCAAATATAGAGGGTACATCAACCCCATGCCCCCATCGTGACCAATGAACAGCTTATAATGTAGACTATCAACACGGTCTACAGGGTAATGCCCCGCTGCTCTCTGTGTGTGACATGACTAAACCTGTGTTTGCAAATATGTTGCAGGTAAACTTACTCTGGATAATCCTGGGGGTAGTTAGGAGATTCAATAATGGCGTCTAAATACGTCACGTCAGTGTCAGCTCCACAGACTGAAAGACAGAAGAAAGAATACAGTTTAAATCTTCGATATGATGTGGAATACGCTACCCTAGTCTTGTAAAGGTATTGTTCTTTTCCTCATGTCCACTGTCGCTATTTATAACGGGTTGGTCACTGGATTGTCTAGTACAGACTCGATTATTTACAGACCGCCGCCATATAGCTGGAATGTTGCTGAGTGCAGCCGAAAACAACCAACCAACCAACAAGCCAACTATATATGACGCTTTCAGTGAAAATCGTAAACACACATACACTGATAATATATATGCACGTGCTACATAGAATCGAATGTGAATCCGGCCATATTAGGACATGGCATCCCCTTGCAAAAGCAGTTGATACTGATGCATCGTGTCCCTACGCCATAGTTCCTCAAAGCTGTTGTATTGCAGGGGCGGTAGGGTAGCCTAATGGTTAAAGCGTTCGCTCGTCACGCCAAAGACCCGGGTTCGATTCCCCATATGATTACAGTGTGTGAAGTCCATTTCTGGTGTCTCCGCTGTGATATTGCTGGAATATTGCTAAAAGTGGCGTAAAACCATACTCACTCTCACTCACACACACTCACACACACACACACACA
>VKKT01002483.1:85834-105927 GCA_008038995.1 Haliotis laevigata | reverse complement strand
GTGTCCCCCGCCGTGATATTGCTTGAATATTGCTAAAAGCGGCGTAAAACTAAACTCAGTCAATCAGTCTGGGATATATTGAATAGATTAGAATGTCGCTGCTTCGATGCCGTTCTAGACAGTACCAAAATGCGATAAATGATGGTTCTTGTCGGTATCACTCTTGGTTCTCCGCGTTGTTGAGAACGCGAACCCGTTGGCTCGGAATTAGCATAATAAGAGAACGATTTATTCTAGAATGATATGGCAGTGGCCTCACACAAAACAAACGGAATTATTTCATGCAATCACACTCACACATACACATATATATATACAAGACACGGGCACACATCGCACTTCAGAATTATCACACCATATACCTGATCTCTTCACCATACTTTGTAACTTAACCTTACAGCACGAATACGAAAAAGTCACCATGAAACTGAGACTTCTCCTTTTCTTGGGATTGTTCCTCCACCTGGCCTACACTGAAACAACGGAGGACACTACTGAAGACACGACAGAGGACCACACCGAGGACACGACTGAGGACACAACTGAGGACCACACCGAGGACACGACTGAAGACACAACTGAAGACACTACTGAATCTGGTAACATACAATTTCAACATAGATGTTTAGTCATCATCCTTGCAATACTCAACAATAGCTATGGTCGGGTGCTAAAATAATTGACGCGATACTTATTCTTTGTCATGGTACAGGTCGATGACGATCAATCATTGGTTGGGATTTGATAACTACAGGCCGCCCTCAAACCATGGGAATAACATCATGCATTTTTTGTGACTCGCAAAGAAATTGTCAATTAACGGATGACTCAATTTGATATTCGCTATGAAATCTGTCCTTTGCTTGTCAATAATTCAACTGTAATTTTGGCACTCGTTCATCCAACGCCACTGAATTGATTCATCGATAAAGAAAATAGTGTTCACACAACACTAACAGACGCACAGACAAACCACTCGGAAGTCAAAAGGACGACTACCACAAGTAATTGGGTACATAAATTGGGTATATATATTGTATTGGGTACATATTCTAACCCACGTCGTCGAAGTACTATAACAGGCAATAAGACTGGCCACACATTATGACCGCCTTACACTTGAACTTGACTCTGTCGTTGGTGTTGGACGCTATCTATCGTAATCTCCCAAGAATCTGCTTTACACCTTAAGGTACCTCCCTGTATAACGATACTATGGGGATTTCGGTTAAGATTGCACGTTCCCGAGAATCAATGGATTGTCAGGTTCGGTCTGGTGTGTTTACAACCGTCGTCCCTTAGCTGTAATAATGCTTAGTGTGGAGTCAAACAACACACAAGCACAATGCTACTCGGTGTTGAGATCTGCGGACACCCAATAAACGGTCGGCTCAGGAGAACGCCTAGCTAATCTTGATCTGTCGTGTTACAGAAGGCAAGCGCTGCTGATCAATGTTTACAAACCCCCATACCTCTGATCTATAACATATACGTGCACCCTCATGCTACAGATATTAAACGAGAATCGAGAGGTTTACTATAGGTAGTATTTTGTGGATTCGTTAGTGGACATAAATTAGCTCTTAATGGTTTTCGACAAATTGAAGTTTTTTATCGTTTTCAAATGTTGTTTCTTTTGACGGAACATAATTAGGCGCAATGATGTTTTACATAAATGTCTTCGTCGCCTAAGCTAAAAATACGTCGAGTTTTGTAATGTCTTACATTACAATGTCAGAGAGTTTGGGTGTTTTGGGTTTTTTTTCTGCAATATTTTGCATTTCAATAACACATAAAACTTAGAAAGTAGCTTCAGGAGATGCAAGGTCTTCTCGTAATGAGACAACGCCATTAGCATATAGTATCAGCACGAATGGAGTGCACCACATGTACATATGTTCCCATCGTCCAAACTTTTAATATCCAACCCTTTGCAGCCATGTATAAAAAAAGAAAATGTTATAGGTAATTTACATCGTAACTGTTGAAAATAGCAAAGGAGATAAATGTTAACCTTGACTAGCTACGTAGCTCGTATGTTGTTTCAATCTCTACAATGTTCCTGTAAGCAATATTTCACTAACTTTCACTAAGCCAAGTTTCCAGACACTGTCGAAAGTTTAAGTAATATATATGAACGCATTACATAGTTTTATTATTTTTTAGTATATTGGTACTAATCATATTCATAACCAGTATGTCAACAGCTGTCTTCTCTGATATTAGTTCATTGTCATTTTCATTTAAAGATGATGATGTCACCGACGATACAACGTTCCCAACAAAGACACATCTAGGTGACCCCGACCTCTCTGAAGAAGTGTATGAACTGGAGATGAAGTAAACGCAACATTCCGCGACTGTGGCAGCAACATTTGTCACCGTCTACTGGAAATAGTTGTTCCTTATGATGCGCCATGTTGCTTCCTTTCTCTGCATTATCAATAAAGTTCATGAATACCAAGCAGGAACAACCTGGTTACGTGTTTCTTACGTCTGTGTTAAACGTGAAGATACGGGTTAGAACTGATCTCCAGCAACCCATGCTTGTCGTAAGAGGCGAGTAACGGCATCGGGTGGTCAGGTTCGCTGAATTGGTTGACACATGTCATCGTATCCCAGTTGCGTAGATGAATATTCATGTGGTTGATCACTAGATTGACTGGTACAGACTCGATTACGTACAGATCGTCGCCACATAGTAACCAATCAAAACATCTTATATCTGTGACTGAATCTGTACTATGAAGGCAATAATACAGCCTTAAGATAAAAACATCTTTATCCGTAGGCGTTAGAAAATAACTATCATGAAACAAGACATGGTTACTGGCAACATGCATGTTTAATAAACTTTGTTAAAATATCCGTTAATTCATTCTTTCAAGATTTCACACTATGCTGGGACCCACGGGGAGAGTCCATTTGGTCACAAATATTTAATTAAGGTCATCCCCTCTCCATGCAAAATGCATTAATCATGGAAAATGCATTGACATGAAATGAGTGTATGTATTTATTACATGATTATAACATATTGATATTGCAAGTCAGATTATAACGATCACAGTAGTCATGTTCTTGAATGCTCACAGACCATTCATAATGTTGTAAGCTGCATATCCCGAACCACCGCATAAAACTTCACCGTATAGCATTAAAGTTATTGATCTGTTTTGATGCAGGTAACACCTTTGCGAACACATGTTCCGGATGTAATCAATAAGCGTGGTTTCTACTTACCGATGCGGTCGTATAATATATCGTCCCGCAGTGTGTAAGTCCCAGAAATACGATCATATGTCTACAATGTATGGTGGGAGACAGGGGGCATTGCTTTCTCGCCTTCATTTACGGCAGCGAGAAAGGGGCATGGATTGCTGTAGACCACATGTTTGCCCCTTCTCAGCAAAGGTATTTTATCTTGTGGGCTCATTTTCGGAACGGTTCGCCTTCACAAAACTTCACAGACTTGCTGTTTGTCTATGTACCAAATTTGCCTAAAAGGGGTACGGTGCAGTAGTCCATTTGTTCTCTCGATCTAGGTTAATTTAGGCAGCGTTTCTTTGTATTTAGTATCATTATATGACAGATCAGCACCATACAAATTTAGGATACCAATCCAAGTATTGTTTAAACAGCTCGAATCGTTCTGACCGATCGCGGTTTTTCTTTTTAAAGTGTTAAACAAATATGTTTATCATGACATTTTTTAAACGTCTTGTGACGTCTTGTGGCAGCAGAGTACATGGAAGGTTTGTTGCAACCGTAGTTTACTGTTGAGATTAGTACTTGGAAATATGACTTCTTATGTATTAGAGAATAATGTCTTGGCAAGACTGCTACAACCTAGGTCAGCTACGTAATAATCCACATTCTACTATGACTTCAGTTAATACTAGATTGTGATTGGTTAATTAATATATACCTCTGATTTTCCAACTCAGTATCTTTATCTCCTACTTAAATTATGTCGTAAGATACGATGTTGTTGCTGTGTTTCAGATATTTGCCATTACTGATTTAAATGGTAATTCGGGACTTTTCTACAGCGTTAAACAATTCCATAAAGTATCCGTTGCACACGTGAGTGTGTGCTGTTTCATGCCAACGTCAGCAAATTTAGAGGTACATCCAACAGCCTGTAATTCATCGTGTCTAGACCAAATATGTCGACTGTTGAAGAAGGATCATCGATTACCTGTCAAGTATGATGGTACTAAAACTCGACCATTGTTTTGTATACACCTTATATTGCCTTATAGGCGCACGGCAGTGGTATCAATATGATCGCTTGGTGAAGCTCGGTCACATATTGCAAGGGCTCCCATTTGATCAAATCAGCTGAAGTTAAGCAACGCTCGGCGCTGATAACTCTTGGATGGGTGACCGTATTTGGCAGCTTGACTCCTGGCAGGTTCTAAGACTTCACCCCTGCCCCACAACGAACTACAAGTGATACATTTGCTCTCACCTTAGGCAAGTGAGTCTGATCAAAATTGCCTCTGTTAACCAGGCAGAAAATGGGTACCCGGTAGAAGAAGTCATGTGACTATCAACCTTCTGGCGCCTTACAGGTTATAAATATTATTATTTGATCACTATCAAGGTAGAATATCAACATACACTTGTCTAAGCGTTATCAAATACCCAACACAAAATCAAGTCGAGGATATATTTTTTTGTCTATTCTTGATGCTGTCAGTTGCAACATTCCCAATACGTGACAGCAACATTTAGATAATGTCTGTCCCGAACAATATCCAGTGAGCCATTTTCAAAGAAATGACGGAGCCGTGTATGATGATACGCAGTCAACCATTCCACCGAGTCTGCACTCGATCCTTTTACGGCCAACAAACTTTAAGCTTGCAGAAGACCTATTTTAAATCAAATTCCCAATGGGATTCCTACTATCAAACATCAATAAATTGCTTATTTTGGATGCAAAACACAATATTCCAAAATGAAGATGAATTTTTATGACGCGTCGAGGCCTGGTGGGTGGATGGGGAAAGTGAAGGAGGCATTGGAGGTTCAAATTGTCTCCCCATTGCAGGATGTTCTTTAAAAGGGTTTTGTTTTAGTGCTGCTTGCCTACTTTTGAGGAAAATGAATATATAATGAAGAATTTCGTCTTATCAATTTAAAAGAATATGAATATAGTTGAAAGAGCCTTTCGAAAGTACGTGGAATGCAAGACCATCACTGGTACATAACGATGATAAGTTATATGAATTTATTCGGCTACTCGAGTGGAGACAGAAACAGTAGAAGTGCTCTACCTTTGATCATTCGAAGTACCGAGGAAAAAGTCGCTAAGCCTTGCTATACGAATCGAGTACTGGTCATATAGATCTATCATACCACGGAATCCGTATTTGAAAAATGATTATTGAAGCATACATGATTGTTGTTGACATAAAGTCCCAACATCACCTTATGGCCTTGTTCCCAACATTCGTAGGGAATACTGTCGGTGCAAGTAAGACTATGCAATAAGAACATAGTATCTGTGTGTTCAGGGTGATCATTAACAGTTAGATAAGTGTACACATTTTAAATAACAGTCTCAGTATGTTTCAGCAACTCGAATCATGATGACTGGGACAATAATTTTGACCGATCACAGGCTAACATAAAGAGTAAATATGTTGATCCTGACGTTTTCAAAACCGATATTTGTTCATGGTACATCTATACATTTGAAAAATTACACATCTAGAAACGTACACTTGGTTCTGGACAACTATGTGTATATTATGCTTTCTGTCAATATGGGGCTACAGCAACCTTAACATTTCTTTCAGTATCACTGTACACACAATTCCCACACACAATATTCGGCGGGCAAGCTTCTAAATCAGACATGAACAAATATTTATTATTCCTCGCATTTCTCCTCGACGTAGCGCCAATATTCGAAAATAGTTTATTACTTAGATCATTTATAGACCCGTCACTCTTCGGTGTGCAATTGTATGATTAGAATACCATGGACAGATCTTTAGAGTCCTATGTAGGTCAGGAGACGCATATCCTCTTAGTCGATAACAGCACGACGTGCAACAGCTGGACAACCACTATTTCATCATCGTCAACACGGTCCCCGAGAAAACGAGTCATCGTTCCCCCTGCAAGTCTGTTCACCTAGAAGACAGGCTTACAGGATCGTTGCCATCATATACTGACCAGAGTCCACACCCTGGTCCAGCAGGTTAGTACAACATAGGTTGTTGTTCAGTGACCGTCAACAGATGTTAACCCAGCTCCCACGTCAACAAGTCATCCATCCTTCTGTTAAATCAAACCTTCTACGCTCATGGCGAGTGGGTTCCAAACTATATTGGGAAATATATTGTATGTATAATAAAATGCCCAAATTCCCACTGATACGTGCAACACGTGAGATCATGTTACAGTTGCATACAAAGCAAATGTAATGGTTTTATTCAATTTGAATATTATCTAATTGAGTATTATATCATACAGTATTATCTTGGCAATATATATGTACCAACTGCCCAACGTATACGATAAGTGACTCGTATTTTTCGGTTAAAACTACACAGTTATGTATATTTTCAACCTGTTTCCATCTGAAATGACAAATCGATATATTTTGAGCTTGAATATTGCTAAATAACGTAGTTATCAATATTTCATCTGTATAACGGTGGCATGGAAGACTAAGCCTGGACGTATTGATCAGCAAGGGTTCTATTTCGAGGTGAGGCATGCACACCCCAACGTAATGCTGAAGTTGCATTGTACGCCGCTTCAGCAATAGTCCAGACACACAGTGGCAAGGGACTAAACGAACACGATTTCCACTGTGCCACCACATGATGATCGAACCAGAATCAGCTGGTATATCACAGATTTTAATCACTAAGCCCCTTTACACATATAGTGTTGTAATGTAAAGGAAAAAGGAAAAATAGTTTCAATTTATCACGCTCCACATTGGGAATGCTACTCACCAGTTTGACTTTCATTGCTTGAGCAAGATGTTTAAAATAATACACAAAGAACTTAATTAAGCACCACCTGTATGTTCGCAATGATAGGTTTTCAACACGCATACAAAACTTCTCGTGGTGACCACGATGGAAAAACAGGCGTTTTTCTGACTCGGATGATCCTTTTGGACGAAAAAAAGACAAAATGATTGGACACCATGTGGATTTTGTGATGAAAAAAAACACCCCACTGATTTCAATACAAAACTATGTCTGTACAAGTATGGCCCTGGCATGTTTAATGTTGAATATATAGTTATTGGTGAATGTGAACATTCAAAATGTCATTTTTGCGTGTCTTACACGATTCAAGGTCAATACCGAGTGTAACCTCAATGTGACTGGATGACAGCCAGCACCCTCCTCCTCATACCCTCTGGCAGCCTCGTGACCCTCTGAAGGTGCAGTCTACCCCTTTACTTGTGTAAAGCAGCTTCCAATTGGGCCAGTTTCTGTACAAGAGGTCCCTTTGTTGCATACGACGACCAATCATGTCCAAGACATGCTCCAAAGGGTTAAGATCGGGGCTCATTCAATCGTGAGAGATGTCAGGGGGTGCTTAACAAAGTTCTTTACGTATATATACTAATGGATAAAACATGTTAACGGTTTCCATGACTACCACAAATCGAATCTGCAACGTCTTACATGTGAACTCTTTCTATCACTAAACAGTTTGTTGTTATTCTGGATTCCTAGTTTGAACTGTCAAAACATACCTGCATGTTGCTATCTATTTACACACACACACACACATACACACACACACACACACACACACACATTGTACATATATTTCGTTTACATGGAAAATAGAGACAATCCATCAGTCCGAACACAAAACATTCGTCAAGTGATCTTGGAAATACGTACCCAAGAATGGGAAAACACACGAGTGTATCTGTTCAATTTTAATCAGATTCATTTATGTATTGGGTGTCATTATAAAGGGTCCCCGACTAGAGTGAGTCAGCCCATCCCATGTATGGCTACAGCTTTTCATTTCATAGGCGATACATCGATTTTTATACACATTGTACATACGATAACGAACACACAAATGTTAATGGTGGCTCCCTACGTTTCACTATCAATAAAACTTAGATGCACAATTGCTGTTGACTGGATATAACAGACTATTAAAATAACCTTAACAATGACAATTCTGGTGCGCATTACGCCTAACCTCCTACTTGCTAGTGCAAAGAAGGAAATAAAAGATAGACCTCACCTGTTAAAAGCTGCGTGGTCCGTATCGTAATTGTCGTTGAGGGAACATTTAGGTATATATATGTACGGCTTTTATTAATCTCACTGGTCGTGAAACAGAAAGAAGTAACTTCCAGCGCCTATATATCAGTAAGTAAACATTTACAATATAGCGAACTTCTGTGATCTCGAACTATAACTCGAAACACCAGTAATGATCTTTGCCAACGAGCGATCGACTAACAATGTTCGATTAGAACTACGCATAAATCCATTTTGTTGATGGTTTAGTTGACTTCGAGTTATCTGCTTGACTGATGTGGAGCTTACTTATAAATTATATCTACACAAATATCACATTTATATACTAAATATATTTATGAAGTTATTCGCAACATGCAACATGTGTACTATCTTTCATAAAACGATGCATCCTTTAAAAGTTATTATTTCTGAATACATCTTGCTAATTTATTCAAATTGGACAGATATTCCGTACGTAGAAGTTGATGTTGTTAATAATTATGAAGCTCTCTTCCTTCTGATAATACCTTAAGGAAACTCCACCCGTACTATCATAAACCGACTGACCTTTTATTATATATACTCATGATATGCTCACAACAGTACAATCGACTCTGCTTTTAGCAGAGACTTCTTATTGATGTGGAAAGGAATTTGTCGCTTCTGTCTTGAAGGATTGACTCCTGTCCACCATGTAATGTATTTTTAATTTCTTGTTGTCGCCGATTACGTTTTGAATTTTGAAAGCACATGTCACTGGAAACTATTTTGGACAATTTCAGAAAGCTTTCACAGAATAACAATGCACGGCCGCTGCCTATTGCTCATGGTTCTACTCGTGCAGTCAGTATGCTTTTACCAGTTGGTGGCAGGTCGGTATATTTTTCTTAAAGCATACAAAAAAAATTGCAGTCGATAATCAAACACTGTGTAAAGCTGTGCTGTGTTTTGAGTTGAAACTCAGCTACTTGACAATGTCGGTGTATTTCCAGAAATATGTGTTTGCAACAAGGTTTGACCTTTTGGGATATGTGTAACGGGTCGAGCAGGAATTGTGTGACTCATGCGTACATGGTGTTTTGTAGGAATACACGGTGAATAGTTGCCACTCAGTGTCGAGGTACTGAACCACTAACACTTGTTTTAGTTTGACCAACGTCAGCCACTTTCTGAATCATTGTGATGCCAAAGGACAGGATGACTTGACCAGAGATGGGTTATATATGTTGCAGGAACTCTACCGAGCCACGACCACGTTGAAGAACATGAGACTACGACTACAGAGCCCGTTACTGATCTCCTCACTACCACCACGGAACACGTTCCTGATCCTGATCTGGTTCCATAATTATCATCTGTTTGAACCAATTGATGTTATTATGACCTATTGACATTTTACAACCACTTTCAAAGGATAGTTCAATAAATATGCTGGGATACAGCCATATCACGCGCCAACCGATATCCCATTGCAGTGAACTCATTTGGCAGAACAAAAGGCGAACTACAAAACAAAGCACTTTCAGATAATAGTTTTAATGTACAGTTAAATGGGCAACCATGGATGAATATTGTAAAATTATCACCTTCACATCTTATTTATACATATGTAACAAAATGTATCTTCTACAATATATAAGAAAGTAAAAATCACTACCATTTTGACATTTGTGCATTACATTTGTAACACTAATCATTAATATTTGTAAATGTGATGCAAAATAAATATATGGCTTGAATTATTCTGGCCTAGTGTCCCTTGTTGTGATCTAGTTCGTCAAGGTATCGAATGGTGGATCTCTTGTAATTTGCAAAACATTATTTCAGTCGATTTTTGTTTGGAGTCAAGATAAAACACTTAGATCTATAATGTTCTTTTACCGATAAGTAGAGACTCACAATTTGTTCATCAAATATGACGAGACTCTTTTGCCAACAATGCAAATACTGCATCCCTTCCTCTTTGTCTGTTTTCTTTCTTAAAATCATAAAACAAATTTACATAGATGGTTGTGTCAAATCAGTAATTCAGGTAACACACAGGGGAAGCACATTGGGATATGTTCACTCTGCATAGTTGTGAATCCTACCAAACCCAACCACATTCTCTTTGTAGGTTCCACCAAAGAGGTAAACTTCATTAGCTCTAATTTTATTTTTTTTGTGACACGCAATTATACACACCGGATTACGTTTCTGAACCAGGTTCAACTTATACACTCTTGATGCCATTCCTAATCAAATTTCAACTCATTCGGCCCTGATAACACACATAAACCACGTTGAACTAGTTCACTGCAGATAGCACTTACAGACATATTTCAACTCATCAATGCCGTCCAAAATGCCTAGAACAATACACATGATGTCTCTGGATTATGTGATCCAGACACGAATATTTACAAACCACCATCATATAGTTTGAACAGTGATCGCTGGAGTGAAACACAAAACAAACACACAACACTAACGGTACATACTATACCATCACCATGTGTTTATATCATTATTACCCGATTGTGATGTACTATGTGTTTAAGACGAATAATGAGCGTAAACATTCTTTCTTACTGGCGACACCCAAATTCACTCAAAGGCGAGTCAAGTGTTGAGTAAGTAAGCATCAGCATCTTATGACGTCATGGACCGTACCCGTCCGTGTCGGCCACGCTGTACGTCAGAAAGAGAAGAAGATGCAGATCTTTCGAGACTTGTACGACACGATCCATTTGCAACAAGCACTGTTCTGAAAAGGGAGTGGTTACCTCATTGCCGCATATTCCCTAGACATGTATGTACTCGTATTAAAACTCCTGGATATCGTGCCAGAAGACCTATCGGAAGACATATGTTGTCACGTGGCCACAACACAGCACGAATGGCATGATGTCGAACACGTACTCACTTGAATAATGCGTCATGGAGAAGAATTCACTGATTTGATGAGAGTCGTTTTCTGTTATTCATGACGGATGGTAGACCATGTGTTTGGCGACGTAAGAACATGGTATATGCTCAGAGGAACATCATGGAACAGGTTCCATTTGGCGGTGGTTCGGACATGATTTTGGGATGCTTGTCATATGACTGCAAGATGCCACTGGTAACAGTAAGAGGCAACTTTAATGACCAACGATACCAAACAGGGATCCTGTACAGTGTTGTAGTGCCTCATTTGGACAAACATCCTCTAAACACAAGGCCAGTGTATATGGATAATAACGCTCGACCACACACTGCGCGTATTGTTGTGGATTGTCTGAGACATGCTGTAGCCATTGTTGTTTGGACTCGAAATTCTCCATTTTTGACCTTTCTTTAAAAAATCATATTATTATGATCTTTACCGAAACTTTCATTTTAACATTTTCTTTTGGTGTCAGTATTTGCTGTGCAAAGAACAGTGAGAACGCATTTGTTTACGCAGGTAACATAGCGAACACATTGAATCAATCATCAGCAATATATTCAAATATGGCTGTTGCGATACTTTTGTCTTTGTGTATAGCTGAAATATTGCTGAGTGAGGTATTAAACAAACAAACAAACAAAACATCTTACATCTGTAATACGAATCTGGGAACCCGTCAAGGTCAGGGTTAGAACATTGGCCTTCAGTAACCCATGCTTCTCGTAAGAGGCGACTAACGAGATCGGGTGTTCAGACTCGCTGACTTGGTTGCCACATGTCAGCGATTCCCAACTGCGCAGATCGATGTCCATGCTGTTGATCACTGGATTGTCTGGTCAAGACTCGATAACTTACACACCGCCGCAATATCTGGAATAAATCTGAGTGCGGCGTAAAACTAAACTCAATTACTCACTCACTCACGAATCTGGGCCGTGTACTATGACGGCAATAATGCAACCTTAGGATACAATAATACACATGCGTAGTCGTTATAAAATATACATAATGAAACAAGAGATGGTTAAGACAGACTGCATGGTTCTGCATGGTTCTGTAACAAGATGCAACAACACCCGATTTATAAATGTCGGTTCAATGTATCACCTTAAACAGGCGGAAGACTATTCATCAGTTTCACACACATTGTATGAACCAGAAATATTACATGGACGAAATATGTTAACGGTTTTCATGACTACCACAGATCGAATCTACCATGTCTTTCAAGTGAAATGCAGCTATCACCAAGTATTCAGGTCTTATTCTCTATTCCTATTTTAGCAGGTGAAAACGCTTAAGAAGCTTACATGTCGTTTACATAAAAATTAAGACAATCCATCAATGCAAACAAAGACCTTTGCCATTCGCTGAGTGATCTTCGAAATGCGTACCCAAGGATGGGTACACATACGTGTCTATCAGTTCAGCTTTAATTAGATTTATTTATGTTTTGGGTGTAATAATAAGGAAGCACTTGAGTGAGGCAGCCTATCGCATGTAAAGCTTTATTCGTTCGGATATATCGATGTTTACATTGCGTTGTACATATAAATCGCATTCATACCTTCCTTCATTGTACTTTCAAAGTACTATCAATATCAACTTAGATGCACAATTGCTGTTGAATGAATATATCCGACAATTAGAATACCTTTAACAATGACAATTCTCGTGCACATTACGCCTGACATGCTACTTGCTGTGCCAAGAAATAAATAAAAGATAGATCAATGTTTTTTTAAATTGCGTGGTCTGTATCATAATTGTCATTGATGGTACATTTGGGTATATATGCGGCTTATGTTAACTTCACTGGCAGTGAAACAGGAAGAAATGACTTTCAGCTTTTTACATCAGTAAGTAAACGTTTAACATAGCGAAATTTCGTTAAGTCGAACTATAATGTAGTCATGATTTTTGCCAACAGGTGATTGACTTACTGCGTTCGATTTGAACAAAGCATAATTTCATGTTATATCTACAGAAATAGCACATTTTATATAACAATTTTGTTTATGAAGTTATTCCTTACATTGAACATATGTATATCGTCTTTGAAACGCAGCATCTTTTAAAAGTAATTATTTCTGGACACATCTGGCAAATTTATTTACCCCGGACAGCTATTCCGTATTTTGTACGATCGCGAAGGTGATGTTGTTAATATGAATCTCTCTTCCTTCTGATAATACTTAAAGGAAACTCCATCTGTACTGTCATACGGCTCGTCACGATATGGCTGAGATGTTGCCGATGTGACGTTAAATATTCACTCACTCACTCACTGCCATACGGAAACATAAACCGACTGACTTGTTATTTGTTTTAGAAAGATTGCCTTCTGTCAACCATGTAATGTATTTTTAATTTCTTGTTGTCACCGATTATGTTTTAATATACCATGTTGAACGCACATGATACCGGAAACTGTTTGGTATACTTTCAGGAAGAAATCACAGAATAACAACGCACGGTCGTGTCCTTTTGCTTGCGGTTCTACTCGGGCAGTCAGCATGCTTTGACCATGTGCGGGCAGGTCGGTATATTTTGTTTAATTCTTACAAAACATTGCAGTCAATAATCAAACAATGATTGAGTATAAATAGAGTGACTCGTGTCTCTACGGTGTTTTGAATGTGTACAGGGTGATTTTGCATTAGTCTCTCAATGTTGAGGTTCTGACCCACTAACCCGGGACGTGGTTTAGTTTGACCAACGTCAGCCACTTTCTGAATCACTGTGATGCTCTCGGACAGGGCGCCTCTGTGGTGTAGTGGTTAGAGCGTCCGCCCGGAGAGCGGAAGGTGGCGGGTTCGATCCCCGACCGCGTCATACCAAAATACGTTAAAATATGGTACTTGTTAGTCCCTGCCTGGCGCTCGGCATTAATGGGTACAACAAGGACTGGTCGGCTCGGAGTCAGTATAATGTGTCTGAGTGAGGTAGTCATGCTTCACTGCGGCATGGTATCTCAGTGGGCTAGCACATTAAAACCAGCTTCAGTCTGGGCTAGTACAAGCAGCCGCACATACACATACACACGCATGCACGTCGTCCTATGAGCGAAATATTCTTAAGCACGACTTTAAACCCAAATTTCACCTCACCTCACCTATCGGACAGGATAACATGACCAGAGCTGTGCCATATATGTTGCAGGAACTCTTCCGAGCCGCGACGACGTCATAGAACATGAGATGACAGAGCCTGTTATTTATCCCGCCGTTACTACCACCACGGAATTCATTCCTTATTGCTTTGATTGGTTGCAAGACATATGACCTGTTGCAACCAACTGATGTTATCATCATCCACCGCGTAGCTGAATTCCATTGACATTTTGCGACCACTTTCAAATGATAGTTCAAGAGTTATGCTGGAACACAGCCACATCATCTGATGATCGATATGCCATTTCAGTGAACTCATGTAAAGGATGGAAGAACAAAACAAAACGAACTAAAGTAATTTTGAAGTAATACTTTGACTATAGATTTAAATGGACAACCATGGATGGCTGTTGTAAACCCTTCACATCTTGTACATACATGTGTACAATGTTTCTTCTACAATATATGAGAAAGTAATTTAACAAGACAACAATTTTCACGCTTGTGGAATACATTTGTAACACTAAGGATTAATATTGTAAATGTGAGGCAAAATAAATATATGGCTTCCTTTATTCTGGCCCAGTTTCTCTTATGTGCCCTGGTTCGTCAAGGTAACGAGAACTAGATCTCTTGGAATTTGCAAACAATATTTTCAGTCGATTCTTGCTAGCTACTCTAAAGATTGGTTTCGATCCTGTCAATACGTTTCAAAAACTTTGATTATTAATGTTCTTTCACCGTTAATTAGGGACTCAAAATTTGCTTAACAAATACGACAAGACGCTTTAACCCACAATGCAAATGCTGTGTCAGTTTCCTTTTGTCTATCTCTCTATAAAAATTGAATCATAAAACAAAGGTGAATGGGTGTATATGTCAAATTAGTGTCAAATAACACACAAGGGAAGCACACACCACACGAAGGAAATTTTTTCTATTGAAAGTGGCATAACGATAATATTTCATTTGACCATATAAAACCAAAACGGCCTGATATAGGCAATGTCCCTGCCCACGATTCCTCGGAATTTTGCACCTGCATATTACAAACCACTTTTCCTCCCTGGCATGTTCATTTAAGTTGACACTTCCCAACGTACACGTGCGTTTTTGCGATTTGCATTCGTTCCATGTGCTCAAACCAGCATTATAATGACGTAATTATAACAACCAAACACTAATTTTGAAAAATATATATTTCAATTTCATTTATCAATATCATCTATGCGTTTCTGTTTGGGTAGAGTATATGTTATAATTCCACGTAATACCACCCACGTAATGTCCTTGGTACAATATATGATTCACTGTGTGCAACAGACATTGTAACAGGTGTTTGCTGCAAAAACACGGCCAAAGTCTGACCCACCACAGGTGTCTTAGACAGACACATTAAACCGCGAAAAACGAGAATATATGGTACACACAAACAGCAAGATCGCCTCATATTCTACAAGTAAAATAGGTCACTTCGTTCTCTACTTCTGTGGTCGTCGCAAAATATTCGATTTTTACTGCTTACATGGCGTTTAAATGTACCACCAAATACCTGTGTCAAAGATTAGCCATAATCTTTAAGTGACCAATCTCATATTCTAATTTATTGCTTTAAATGTTCAAATTGCCAAACACAAACAAGTTTAAACATAAAAGGCCCCGAGAATTTACAAAGAGTCGAGAAATCGAATATTTTTGGGGCATCAAAATGCGTTTACGTCATCTGATTAAATACTTACTAATTAGACATCTTTCAAGGTGATTAGGTCCCCGATTCCAATAATAAAGGCAAAGATGGCATTATATTACTAAAATAGCAGTGGTAATGATAAAAGTTAGTGAGTGAGTGAGTTTACTTTTACGCCGCTTTAAACAATATTCTAGAAATATCACGCCGGGGGACACCAGAAATGGGCTTAACACATTGTACCCATGTGGTGAATCGAACCCGGGTCTTCAGGGTGACGAGCGAACGCTTTAACCACTAGGTTACCCAACCGCCCCGATAATGGTAAATATAAGGTCATGATATGGTTTGATGTCAAGATACTGTTACGTTTGAACTTTCATTTTCAGAACATTACTTTTCTTGGTTGGTTTCCTTTGGGTACTGTTGCCGTCGGTTTACAAGATCTCATATCATATTAACATATTTCATTTCATGTATCTATGTGTACCTTATTAACCTCAATGACTATCAATTCCTCTTTCACTCTAACAGACTTTGATCAGTCCAAAGCACGACTGCATGATACGGCCAGACAACAACACATGTACCATAGAATGTCATTACTCTCGAATTCATGTACATGGGTAAACGGTACACAGTCTACCTGAATGAATAATAATGTGCAGTAAATGTGTGCATCACAGAATGGAAAGCTTCCTGAAACGTATTTGTGACTATTAGAACATAGAATGACATTTAATGAGTGAGTGGATTGTATTGTAACGCCTTTTTGGACTTCAGTGTGTGTCACCTTCATGGGTGAAGCCATAAAATGAATGATATTATTTTGTTTAAATCAATTTTATTAATCTTTCCGATAATGGCTGGAAAAATAGAATGTATAACATGAAATTATATAGCTAAACATAAGTAAGATAGCCATTTGCTAGCATTGCATAAATGGTCGTTTCTCTTTCAAAATAAAATCATACAGGTAAGCTGCTCTGAATTGTTTGGAAACGCCCGACAGCTGATTTTGTTGCACTTGGACGATGTACTGCTGAAAATAATTGCTGCTGGTTAATAAATGTCAGTATTGTCGGATAAAGTGGGATCGGTCTCACATCAGGCATGGAAGTTGCACAGTGGTAAGTGGACAATAGCGCAATGGTCTGCTGCACAGGTAATTGATATTTGAATTTATTGGTGATAATATTAAAGATTATTCTTCAACTTCCACCCACATAACTTTAAAGTTGTATAACATATTAAACATACACATTTTAAGGGACCTGACAAACAAATGAAGCTGAAAAAAGAATGCAGTATATAATCAAACTGGAGTGCAGCTGCATCTGGTCAGTTCCCTGTACAGTCCACCATAGCAGTATCAGCATTGAGGGTATCAGTAACCTCTTGTATATGATAACGTCAGGCGGTTTAAGGGTACGCTAGAGCAGTGTGCAAAATAGTTTCCAAATTTTGCTTGCCAGTCGGGCTAGCTATGCCTGAAAGTTAATAGCCCACACAATAATTCACCGGCCAGAAATTTGACTTTAGACACGGGTTTCGTCATTAAGCTATTAATATGGCGAACATTGTTATCAGCCATAATCTTGCATGATTTAAAAGTGTATTATAACTTCACAAGTCGGATAGAGGGATTCATTTGCAAAATGACCCCATGAAAATTCATTGGCCAGCCGGGCCAGGGATTGTGGAGATTTACTGGCTCGACTGGATTTTTACGAGCCACGGGCCAGCGGATTATAACTGGTGTTTGTGAAGAAATAAGTGTAAACATCCTTACATTTTCCTACACACATCACAAATTCACGTAAAGGCAAGTTCACTTTCGTAAACACTTTTGAAAGCTTTCCAAAGATGACACTGAATGTTCGATTCCTGATAAACAGCTTTCGTGGAGAAGGATAGGCGACAGAGCACGTTATATTTATTGTATCTCGCGGGTTATGGGTGAGTGAGTGTGGCTTTACGCCGCTTTTAGTAATATGTCAACAGGGGACAGCAGAAAATGGGTTTCACACATTGTTTCCATGTGAAGAATCGAACCCGGGCATTCGACGTGTCGAGCGAACGCTTTAACCACTGGGCTACCCTACCGCCCCACCCGGGTAATGAAACGTAGACACTATAGACTGGACATGCTGGAATGTGGCTATCAAATGACAGTTACTTATTGTAACATAAAATCCATTCAAATTGGATATCTTGAACCAATTTAATGCACAGTTATTACCATGAACCAGAAGCGATTTTACAGGCATCTTTCATTTCTCATTCAGTAAATATTAGTTGAACGGATTTACATATTTGATCAAACATACATACACTGACATTGGCATCGTACAAAATTTAGACAGACTTGTCTCTTCTATTATTTTCTTATATTACCTCATCTCACACATTTCGCATTTTCTTGTACGATAATTGATTGATTTAAACATATTTATTTCCAATAAAGGGAAGCGGATTGGTAAACAAGCACAATCCTATATGAATACCATGTAATACAATGTAAGGAAGAGTTAACATGTCATGATAACTGTACAATGTTAATGAAATATATATCATGCGAAAACGAGAAATAACGCCAATCATTGTTAAACAGTAGTTGTCATGTTAACAAATTATTTTGGATCAAATTGATTGTTAATGATTGTAACTGTATGTATATTGTACATCATTTAAGACAATTCCTTTAATTATGATGCGTGTCTGTATATTTGTATTACATCACAATATTTTTTCTTTGTAATTATCATTTGCATATTTACCTTTGTCCATCTTGTAACTTTGGTTTTTATAATTTTGAGTTTCTGAGTTAAATAAAGAACGTGAATAAACAGAATAATATACTAGAAAATAGGAAGGGGGAGCAGTGTTATCGCATGGCAAGGACATGAATTACATCAGATGTTATGTGTGTCGTGTGCGGATTGGTACGGTAGTGTGGGAATCTAAGCAGTCAGTACAAGCTCGATCCAAACAGTGCACTGTGCACCAACCACGGCAACAACACGTGGACATCTCGCTTGAGTTCCTGATACTGCTGACTCACTAGAACTTTAGCAACAATGGCCACTTTGAACACTCATTTACGCCTTCTTAATGTATCAATTTGAGCACAATATGTTCCACAATCGATAGTAACGAACATAAAACCACATGCAACAATTCCGTTTACATCCGTCATGATAATGAACCACAATTTGCATTCACTTCATTTCAGAAATCCAATATTACAAATTCTCTACAAAGCGTTTAAATCGATGTTGACTATATAACATTTTCGTGCGTATATGCATCCATATGGAACTATAGTTTAATCTACATGTGTGAATAGGTGATGTTGGGCAGGTCCTAGTTTCTGCAGAAACAATTTTCAGTTTGCAGGTTCTTCACAAAATAGCATCGATTTAATTGAAAACAGGTGGAGACCGAGGGTGGGTAGAGAGCGAGGGTCGGTGGAGACCCAGGGTGGGAAGAGAGCGAGGGTCGGTGTTTTGGAAACGAGGGTCGGTGGGGATCAAGGGTCGGTCAAGTCAAAACATTGATTACGCAACAGTCTCGTTTACTGTTGACTGGGTCCCGTCCTATTGCGCAAATTAGTATAATAACCAGTCCAGAAGTTTGAGACCAATTCATTTGACTGGATACATAATTAATAATCAGTATTACATCTAAGCACTTGTATATTGCAACACTACGCTCCTCCTAATCCTTGCAAACACGTCGTGCAGCGTGCTCTATCGTACAGCGAGCTCTTTCAACGGACACCTGGAAATCGTGGAATCTCAAAACGAGGCTCTCCCGCTAGAAAAGTTTGGCGGTCTACTACGGATTTGATATTATATTAAACACACTGTGCGTTACAGAACTACATTGCATAAACACACACAACACATAACAGGTGTAACCAGTGAGCCAGATGAATTGTGAATCATTTTGCGACCTCATCAAACTGGGGCAGTCTGTGACGTCTTAGTTAAGGTCATGCTGCCTACACCTCGTCATAAAATATAGATATACGATGTTATTAAAGTTTGCAATTAAAATACAATTGTAAATATCATTTTCTGATGAAAAATAGAATTGGAATTCAGTGTAACCATAGTTGTTTG
>VKKT01002483.1:40309-52894 GCA_008038995.1 Haliotis laevigata | reverse complement strand
ATGTTGACTGGCTTCCCTTCAACAAACATCGCCGTGCAAGGAGGTTTTATCTAATATAAAGGACATAACATAAGTAAGCAGGATAAAGCTTATCTGACCTGTTATTTTTGAAAAAAAGACGTACGCTTTGCACACAGTGCCTATTTCCACTGATTACAAAGATAATGTTTGTTCAGAATTGTATCTTCACTATTACACACTGTGTCTACGTCATTGTCATCATGTGAAATAAACACCTGACCGTCTTCATTGTTTTGTCCACTTTATTTCATGAGCAGGTTTATCTGAAATTTGTAATAAGCGGGTGATCTTGAACGTGTAAGTGGCTATGTTTTTTCCACCGCTGTCAGCAATGTTCCTGCAATGACTGAAATATATAAAACCTTATATTATGGAAAATGACTAACAACAAAATTACATTCACTGTTGAACTAGTCAACATCCATCTGGGAATCGTAAATCTTTGATTTTGAAACATATTATGAAATGACGATTAATCATTGAATTAACTGACAATGTTGCAATATGCCTGTTGAATAATACTGAACCTAATATTCCAGCTAACACAGGTCTTCAAACATGAGTGTCTTGGCCAGGCACTCCAGTGATTGATGTGGTGAGCGGCGATCCAGGGGTCGTGATCAACCGAACAACCGAGACTGGCCAGCCGTACCATTTCGTTGCCTTTTACAACGAGCTTACACTACAACACATAATTCATTTGCAGTATTTTCATATGCTTAGCTTCTGATAAACAGAGCTATCCGTTGGTATTCTGAGAAATATCCCAATGGGAATATGTGGTTCCCGCCGTGTGTTGTAGCATGACAAATTTATATTCCGAAAGGTTATAATCTGATCAATGTTTAACTTGTCAATGATTGTCGATATCAAACTCTCAATTGTGGTCGTAATACCTGCAATTCCAAAGACGGACACAAACAGACATGCGACAGTAATTACATAGACGAAGAAACATGAGAAATATTAGATGATTGAACAAACTGGCATTAACACGTCGTCATCTACATCTACAAATATATACTTTATGGATACCAAATGAGTTGAGTTAACATTTTAAACTAAGTCGGAATTATGCCGGTTCAACTGTGAAATTACTCATCTGAGATACCGTCCTCCAGATTAACATCAATACCCTACTGAGACATTACGCTGACACTCTGTCCCATCAGATGCTGTGACACTGTGCCCCATCACAATTTAAGGACACTTCTACAGGGCTCTCATACCTCAAGCTTACTACAGGCTACTCGTGTAAGTGTTTATATCTTAAGCGATGTGCCGTTACCTGGCTTCCCCGTGCTGCTATAACACCTCTTCACACTTGTACATGTGCCTCTCTGTCCTTATTGTGTTCATCACTTGCTTGATAACGGTGTTAGAACCTACACCGAAACGTCCCTCCCACTGTGATAAAGAATTGTCTATCCATATAATGTTATCCTTTACGCTTGACAGTAGGCTGCTCGCGACATATACGTTTCTTATTATCTGAACTACCTGCCTTGATATAACTGACGAGGGTTGTTTTTGTCAGTGATAGGGAAGTCATCTGTCATCACATGGCCTACAAGCAGTGATGGCCATTTCGACTTTGATATAGATTGCAGATACAATACCATTTTCTCAGTCAACATATACCTTTTCGGAAAGCAACACTGAAAATAGCACTGATATTCTTACTAAAAAGGAATAAATAGAGGATATTTTGTTAATGTTGTCAAATAAGATATATTTTTCATGTCGTGGTCTGACGAAGTTGATATGTTCACGAGTGGCGCAGACCACGAGATGAAATATATATGGTATTTGACAACATTAACAAAATAAACTATCGAGTAACTCTTTAATCAGAAAGTAGTTCCAGGCAAAAGTGATATTCTACTMAGTGAAATAACATGTTATTCTACTCAGTGAAAATACCTTCTTTTTTTTCACCAGTATTTACAGTATTTCACCCTTAAGAATATAATAATGTGGACTATGCAATGCAAAATTTTACAGGTAATGAATTTTTTTCCGTACAATAACGTAATAAAATATGGCATGTGAAAACATCCTATGAAGTATGTTACATTATATAAATATTGACTATCTTCAGAGATGTATCTTTATCTAGAGGTTATGCAGTTAGGTTTATGTTCAATTTTGGGGCGACTTCTTAATCAAAGTAAATCACAATTCATTCATATAGTCCTATGGAGCTGAAAAAAGAAATCACTCAGCAAATGTTCGTGTTTCAAAGACTGAACAACTGTGCGAAGTGTACAATCAACAGTCGCAGTAAATGTCTCATTGCATACACTTACATTTCATACTGTCAGCAATGTTTCTGAGCATAATCACATGTGTTGCCACCTTCCATCACATAGTAACGCACCAATCACAATTAGTATCGGGATGTGTTGACGACGCTAAGTCCACGTGTCAGCAGGTAAGTACTCCAACTTCTTAATCGTCAGAGGTCACCTACACAAAGACCACAGTATACAAATTCACAGAGGTCATGCCAACAAGTATATATATATATACCTGTGAAATACTGCAGTTACATTCTAGGACCTGTGTAGCTGCAAGAGTTTTGTCTCGCGTAAGTTGAACTTATTTTGTTTCACCACTGACGCTTCTGCAAATTGATTTGAGCTTTTTTTGGTTCTGTAATATTTTTTTCTCAGCATTTGTGCAGATCAAATGAATTATCGCAGGTGTTTCTGTGCGGATCTTTTGGACGTTAAGACTAACACAGCCACACACTAAAACCTCCATGGGTGATAGAGCCTGTTCTGTAGCAGCACCAGCTCTTGGAACAATCTTCCAGGCACTTTTCAAGAACTTACCCATAACCTACTTCTTCAAGATGGCTTCTGAATAGCACTATTTTCACACTTATTGAGTTTTAACGATGTATGCAGCGCCTTTGAGCATCTGTGATGGAAACTAGGCGTTATACAAGCCAATTATAATTTTTATTATTGATACATTTTTATTTGTAGTGAGTGAGTTAAAGTATATAGTCACATCGGCAATATTTCAGCCATATTATGACGAAAACAGTTAATATGATAAGAAAATTAATATTATAAAATCTGTCGACAAACGAAAAGTAAAACATCTAAATATCACAATTGGAGGTATTAAAACTAGCATTTAACCTAAACATATATGACTATTAGGGACAATACAAAATATAAATGGGCTAGGGATCGCCAAGTTTTCATTTGTAAGGCCTTATGCGGCTGTTTAGTTTTTATGTTAAATATATTTGTCATGGTACGGAGGAAACCTGTTCGATTGGCATAATGTGCATGTGTTGTTGAGTGAGTGAGTGAGTGAGTTTTACGCTGCACTCAGCAATATTCCAGCTATATGGCGGACATGCACTGGTAAACGATCAAGGTGCTCATTTGTGTGATGTAACCTCTTTGTCACTAAATCATTATCCTGAATAATATCTTTATGTTTTCAGTTATTTTAGACTATCCATAGAACTTGGTTTTCCCTCATCTATATAACTTTTAGAAGGCCTATCAAAGAAATGTTCATATAAAACATACATACATTTATGAGTCAGTTCATAGATCACACAATAGCTTGCAAGAGATTCTATGTACTATGTTTACATGCATTCTGATGCTCTAAATTTAACTATTAAATCGTATACATTTTACTTTTGTACATCAGTAAGCACAGTTTGAAAGGATGACCAAAAGCGTAGAATTTAGGCTGACTATTATTTGTAAATGACATACATCTATAAGCTTGATAGTATTTTAGATTTTATTTTTGGGATACATTTCAAATTGGAATTTTAATCCCTTTCTGCTCATATTGTAAATAGTTTGTTTTACAATTAGGCAGATGACATTGAAGGGATTGTTGTTTCTTCTTTTGAACCAAAACATAATATTTTCTTATGTAAAATCAATGTATCCTTCTCCGAACTGTTCTATCGATTTTAGCTTTCACGTTGGCTTCGTTAATTGCATGTTGTTGTATCCAAACTTGGGTTGATGCTCATGCCGTTAATCACTAGGTTTTCCAGTGCAGAATCGACAACGAGCATTAGCCCCATGAAGTCGATATTGGGTAGATTTCAATATAATGTCTAAAAATGAATACTAATCAGTCAGAGAATGTGTGTAATATTTGGACCGACCCTTGCATGTTTCCGTTCATATTTGACCATAATTTTAAATAGCTGTGAAATGCTATGCAATCAATATGTCGAACATTAACTTTCACTTTATCAGTAAGATATTTGGGAGAAATTACGGCATTTAATGTCGATCAATGTCTTTTGTGCACGCACAACAGTTATTGATTGGTCATGTCTAAATATGCCAGCATACCATTATTACATGCATAGCATCTGGGGGATTTAGTTTAAGTTCGTGTTAGAACCTAAGAAGGCGAAATAATTGATATTGACTTTAGTACCTGTAACACGGCGCGGATAATTGGCTTTGTTAACTTTATACGATTATCTGAACAATGCATATCAGCCACGTAGTCACTTAGGTGTGTTAGATCGTTGACTTGTATGCTGGTGATTAGGTGCCTCTCTCCGACAGTGTGGGTTTGAATCCTGGATGGGACTCAAGATAAATTAGTACTAGAATCTATACTTTATTAGTGAGTTTGTTTAGCTTTCCGCCCTCATCAATATTCCAGCTATATGGCGGCGGTCTGTACCTAATACAGACAATCGAGTGATAAACAGCATGAGCATCGATCTTTGCAATTGGGACACGATGGCATGTGTCAACCAACTCAGCGAACCTGATCACACGACCCCGTTAGTCGTCTCTTACTACAAGCGTGGGTTACTGAAGATCAATTCTAACAGGGATCTTCACGGGTTCATCTTTAGGAGTGTAACAGGACATTCAAGTACTGAAGTATTGATATGTGTAACATCACAATTGTCATGAGGCAGTGGTAATGTCTAGACACCATAAACATAACTGAGAAGCAGACATTAGTTGAATTCACTTGACCATCTTCAACAGATGTCTCTACAAGCATGGGTTACTGAAGATCACAATTACAAATATACCCTGTGTTACATTAGATCAATTTTAGATGGCATCGTGTATTCATAACATGACACACGATGTAATTATTTCAGTGATCCAAAGCACACCTCCAAGATTTCTAACATGTCGAATTTAACCCCCGAAGTCTTAAATAATGTATTTCGGCACCATCTCATTTCACCAACCATTAGAACCCAGTATATCCCATTGCCTACTCTCCAGTGGTAATGATGAGATCCTTTATATTTGATAATACCATGTGGATCAGAAGATGCCTTTGGTTTGGGGCATTGTATAGCACCTATGCAGTTTAGTTTAATACTTTCATTATTGCGATTTTCATGTAAGTCGTAAAACAAAGAGAAGCATTTTTGGGTCAGACTCTAGAAATTGTAACTTAAACTGACTATCTGGTACGGAGGAGGTCGAGACAATGGTGTATTTCTGTTTACAAACAACATTGAGCATATGTTGTTTTTTTTCATACATTACAGAAAGGCCTAAAGAACAGTCACTATGAGGACCCAGACAATTATTATCATGGCAGTGGTGCTTGTATTTGCCTGCTTGTGGCAAATGGGTGACGCCCAGCCAGGTGAGTTCGACTTAATTGTGTACGAAACGTGTTCATGCGTAAATTGAAAAAATACATTCCGTCGGTCAGTGCATGTATGACTGACTATGGACCTGATGCCAAGAAAGCCATGATATATTAGTCATTTGGTTAGAGAATGACCCCGTTTTCATTTCATTGTCGTAACAAGACGGCATAGCCATAAATAGGACGTTTATGTTTGTACATATTACTGCCAAAACGTGTAGTATATGTAATATAGAAAATGAAATTGTTTAAACGTCAACGTTTTTCTTCTTTTTGTGATACTGATGCTATAGGAAACGTGTCTGGTGCACTGCTGGCATTCTGTTGACGTCCGCTTGCCGTCGTGATAATGTCGGGTCGCTCGATTTTTTGTAAGTCATTATCTTTGGAGCTCTGACTCTGATCTCGGAGGGAAAGCATACCACCCTGCATGTTAAAGTCATGTCGTTTACTTGTCCATTTAGCTATAGGTGAGTCCCATATGTCAGTAGGTCGCCTTTGTGTCACTGTTACGGAATATATTCTAATTCTATATAATCCTTTCAGCCGCCACTACAGCTGCTGCCAAACCGCCAGCTGCAGGAGGGTCTCCTGCACCACCACCTCCACCACCTGGTGATGACGGTGATGATGACGGTGATGATGACGGTGATGATGACGGTGATGATGACGGTGATGATGACGGAGATGATGACGGTGATGATGACGGCGATGAGTAGACATAAAATTCAATGGACATCACTGCTTTAAAACGTGGCAAACTCAGGTTTTATGTTGACTGGCTTCGTCGTTGGTGGAGACTTGATTTAATTTGAGTGACATCAGTAAACACGATAAAGTTGAATTGAGCTGTTATTTATAAAACAGCGTATACTTTGCACAACAGCGCACATTTCTACTGCTTCCACAGGCATATTTCTGTTTGTTCAGAATTCTATCCTCACTATCAAACACTCTCTCTTCGTCGTTGTCTGTAAATGATAATAAACACCTGACCGTCTTCTTAGTTTTGTTCACTTTGTTTAATGAACAGCTTTACGTGTAATATTAAATGAGCAGGCTTACATACAAATGGGATGTAAGTATGGTTTCAGTGAGTGATTACGGTTTTGCGATGCTTCCAGCAATACTCCAGCAAAGCAAAACAGAAATGGGCGTCACATAGTGTTTCCTTGAAGCGAATCGAACCCAAATCCTCGACGTGACCAGGGAACGCGTCTACCACTAGGCTAAACCACAGCCGTTATCTGAAAGAAGATACTGGATTAAAATATTACAAACTTTAACCATAAATGAGTGAGTGAGGTACATAAATAAGTGCAGATAGTGAGTGAGTTTAGTTTTACGCCGCACTCAGCAATATTCCCGCCATATGGCGGCGGTCTGTAAATATTCGAGTCTGGACCAGACAAGTCAGTGATCAACAGCATGAGCGTGGACCTGCGCAAATGGGAACCGATGACATGTGTCAACCAAGTCAGCGAACCTGACCACCCGATCCCGTTAGTCGCCTCTTACGACAAGCATGGGTTGGTGAAGATCAATATTCTAACCCGGATCTTCACGGGTATTAATCATGAATATGCATACAAAATGAAAAACTTCATTTCAAGATGAGTCACTTCCCTCTAAAAAAAAATGTCAATGTATGATATTAAAATATAATGTAAATATGAAATATAGATTATGTAATGAATTCAAACAGGCTGTCGAACACCATATCAGAGGATGACCAGCTTTTGGGCAAACTCTATATCTGAACACCCTGGATGTCGAGTTTTCGCAAACACTTTTCAATATGGCGGAAAACATACTTCGGCGTTCGTGTTCGTGTTTCTTCCAAACATCCAATCGATTGTAGGTTTATCGGCAACGTTTCAGAATTGCCTTTGGTGATTTAATGAAGAACACATATCAGTGATCACTAACTGAGCCACATGTTATTTTTGAACTGTAATACTTTGATTAATTATCTGATTTCAAAACATACACCAAATAAGGCTGTGAATCGGGCTTTTGTAAAGTGTCCAAAATGGCGTCATTTACGATGTTCCTTATTTGAGAGGTCATTTTCAGCACTTGTGCTTTGTCTAAGATGATAGTGGATGGTATCAGGAAACAGGAAATGCAGTGTTCAAAACTGTGTGTGCGTGACATGTTTAGAATTTTATTTTACTTCTAAGGGAGGGTTGAAGAGAAAGGGCATTTATGTCCCTCTGGCATCCAGGGGGTTGAGCCACTTGTTGACATTCTTTGACCTTTTCATTAATGTTTTCACCAGAGTTGGAGTTCTGTCCATTGTACGACCCAAAATATAGTTACACAACCTGTTTTGATTCTGACCGTACACAGCCTCAGAGGTATCCAGACCAACAAACCGGACCTTGTCGGCTCCTTTTATACATCTGACGCCATTACATAACTTAAGAAACCTGGAGCGAGTGAGTGAGTTAACATTTAACGTAACCTCGGCAATATTTCAGCCATGTAGTGACTAGAAATGTTGGGCATACACAATAAATACAAGAAGGTAAATAATCAGTAATCGATGGACTGTAAAATAACTAGAGTATCACAGATGTGGATATAAAACTAGCATGGAAAACTAAAACATTAAGAAACCTGGAAATATCTGCGACTGGCTTTTGCGAAATGTTTTGCTTTCCGAAGTCTTAAGATGCCCGACTACATTTGTTCGTGGTGCCTAATGCTTGGTAGCAGCCAGTATGTTTAATATATTGAGGGGTTATGTTATATTCTATATGTTTCAACTGATTTGCATATGTGCAATAAATAACAACTATTGATATCGAACTCACGATCACAGAGGAAAGGGGCGGTGGTGTAGCCTAGTGGTTAAAGCGTTCAGTAGTCACGCTGAAGACCCGGGTTCGATTCCCCGCATGGACACAATTGGTCTGGTGTCCCCTTCCGTGATATTGCTGGAATATTGCTAAAAGCGGCGTGAAACTAAACTCACCCTCTCACGGACTTTAAGACCATGGCATTCTTAAAGTAGACAGCTAACATTACTGGGCCATTCCATGATTATTTAGGCATACATTAAAACCCCGTTAATACGAGCGCTATCTGTGCCCAACTAAATTACCAATAATTTGACATTGCTAATTATAAGCAGTGAGTTATGATGGCCCTTATAGGTGTTAATTCCAAAAATGTCAAAGACCATTTCAAGAAAACTGAAAACCGCTGTCCGTAACAATTGGGTTCAACTGTATTGAATTAATTACTTAAAGGCACTATTTCATACCCCACTTCTCTAAAAATAAATAATGTATTTATCTCAATAATACTAACTATCAGCCCTCAGGGAAACTACCATATATATATATATATTTTTAAGAAAAAAAAGGATTATTTTAGATTAGAATATGAAACTAAAAAGTCAGTATGTGTTTCTGTGTGTCTGTGTGTGTGTTGTTAATAAGTTTGTGGCGGTGAAAAGTTAAGCAAAATGATATAATATAAAAAGGTATGGAAAGTCGAGGTGGGAGCAACTGAATTCGCTTTTAATTGTGCATGATGTGAGTTGTAGCACGTGTTTTCCATCCAATCCATATGTCTTCATATACATGTACTAGCACGAAAACAACACTCGGGAACACGCATTATGAGTCTTCACACACGGAAGCAACTACTGAATATCAATTATCAACTTGTGTGCATGACATTTCCTCATGCAAAACTACTCCAATGTGTTGTAGAAATGGTAATAAATGACATATTTAGCTTATTATTACTTTGACTGTTTGCGATATATCATATATCAGAATAGCAATTTATTTATTGCGTTGAAATTCAAGGACATGCATTGTGAAGTTGCTTACTTGTATTAACTTGCTAATATGAAATCCCCGTGCAGGTAATTTCCACAGAGCTGACACACAACCAGCAGACAGCCACGTCACAGACTCAACCTAACAAAAGTACAGAAATATGTAAATTACTAAGAAAGTGTAAACCCAAATATAACATATGTTACATTTGACCACTTTCTAAATGGCATTTTGTAATCATAGCTTTCGGTCTTGGGAGCCGTGCCAATTTACACTTATTAGAGGGGTACACAAAGTACACAAAGTACACCACCGTACATAAAGTACAGCATCGTACACAAAGTACACCACCGTACACAAAGTACACCACCGTACACAAAGTACACATAGTACACAGAGTACACCACCGTACACAAAGTACACATAGTGCACAGAGTACACCACCGTACATAAAGTACACTAAGTACACAGAGTACACCACCGTACACAAAGTACACCACCGTACACAAAGTACACATGGTGCACAAAGTACACATAGTACACAAAGTACACCACCGAACACAAAGTACACCACCGTACACAAAATACACCACCGTACACAAAGTACACCACCGTACACAGAGTCCGGATCCGCATTCTAGACTACCAGTTGTCCGACTCTTTGTGGAAGTCGCGGTGGCTGAGCGGGTTAGGCGGCTAAAACGTACAAGAATATGTACTTTCCAAAGAAAGTGTAATCCCAAATATACTTCTCATCGAAAGTTTAGACTCAGTAGTGTAAATATAAGCACTTACTTCAGTCAACTGTTCTAAACTCAAGTTTGCAAAGTATGTCATACTGTTTAAAGGTACTGTTTGCACATGAACTGATGTATTGTAAAACAAATTCATGAAGTTGAAACTAATATCGTCATGAGTTCAGTAAAGGATGAAAATCAGTGAAAATTGACGAATTCTTAACAAACTTTACACCACAACGCAGCTGTTCACATGCACGATATTTGCACATGCTTTTCAGCAATTTGATGCATGATCCTCGTTTTCAGTTGGTTCCCCCAAGTTAGTGAAGAAATCAATCTTCGATGTAAGCATACAGTGAGTGTTGTAAGAGAGTCTAAACTTTTGAAGAGAAGTATATAATATATGTAACATATGTCAATGTTTTCATTTCCACACTGAAACCCAAATTATGTTCGAAGCTCTGATGGAGGGCGATAATGAACAATCTTAGTTTTGCTAGTGCTAATTTGAATTATCCAACTCTTACTCCATTCAGGAGCACAGTCGAGCATTAATTGTGGAGACTGTTCATTTGAGCAATTAGTGCAATATCATCAGCACATAACAAGAAACTGAGAAGATTGCCACCGATGTTAACACCGCATTTTAGACTATTTATCTCGTGAGTCAGATCGGTAATGAATACGGAAAATAATGATGGAGACGCATCACTGTCTAACCACGCTCAGTATATCAAACCCATCTGTAAGCCAACCATTAACCAATACACGGGATACACTGGTGTTATATGGGGACTTTACAGCAAACTATGCCATTAATTCCTAACTTCATCAGTTTGTACCACAGGCAGTCTTGATTAACACGATCAAATGCCTCAATGCCATCGATATTGCATACAAATGTAGCAGACTTAACCCATTTTACATGATTGATTATTGAAAACAGAGTATAAATATTTCATTACATATTCCAAACAGTGCCAACACACAATCAGTGAACAGCCAACACACAACCAACGAACAGCCAACACACAATCAGTGAACAACCAACACACAATAGGCACACAACAAAAACCGAAACAATGCACACCCAATAAACAGAACAGACCAGAGTTTTATTGTCGTAAATCAGGTGCAGTGATATAGAGCATGCATATACATACATTTGCTAAACTACAGGTTGGTATTGTTCCTAATGAAACATTGCTAGGCCATCTTTTATACATCTGGCCATTCTCATCAGTTAGGCAATTAGCAGACTTCATTAGGGAATTGGATTTTTCTATAGATGGGTATTTACAGCAATAATTAGGAAGATATTTCTGTCAAACAAACAGCCATATGCACATACAAAACACAGCCAAAAATGCATTCAACATACACCGAAAAAACCACACAACACACAGTCAACACACAATCAACACATAATGAACACACGATCAAAACACAAGCACACACAACCAATTGCAACACCTAATCAACGCAATCAAGACACAATCAAAACACAATTAATACAATGCCAACACTCAACCAACATACAATCAACACACAACCAACACCATCAAAACACAGCAAAAACAATGAACACACAGCCAGCAGATATATTTGTAATGCATGCACATAGAACAAAACAGAAGTTTATTCTAATAAAAATCACACAAAGTGATACCGAGAACATGTAGTGAAATTTAACAAAGATATATACATTCTTGAACAATTTTGGCTAATTTTAATATAATTGCATTATAATCACTGTTCATACGATGGACAAATTTGAAAACAGTTGGATTTGAGCAGTAATATTCAGGTCGATAGGCTTGACGCTGAGAAGAGAGTGATGGACAGACAAGCAGAAAGTGGAGATCTACGGTACATAATGTGCAGGT
The DNA here is from genome assembly GCA_008038995.1 of Haliotis laevigata. Taxonomy (NCBI): domain Eukaryota; kingdom Metazoa; phylum Mollusca; class Gastropoda; order Lepetellida; family Haliotidae; genus Haliotis; species Haliotis laevigata. The sequence continues at coordinate 40,813 of VKKT01002483.1, read as the reverse complement.
TCTATCTTCCCTTTATACATTTACCCAGCGCCCAGCTTCAATTGGAAGTCTGTGATTAGTGGTTCTTAATTTTGCAATCCATAATCTGAGATTAAAATGTAGTTGCAATAAGTATGGTTCAAATTTTAAAATACGTTTGAACAAAAGATAACAATTTCCTTTCGATGACGAAAACGAATTAGAGTGTCATGACTGGTCTTTGAGTATCACATATACATTATTATTTAGCCATGAAATACTGCTAACATATTTGGAAGTTTATACAAATGACAATCCTGTTTCTTTCAAAATAGTTTTAACACTATTCAACAGACTAAAGTTACAATTTCCATTATATTTATGCGTATCATACATAACAGTATATATAATATTGGGTAATCTGTGATACTGCTTTAAACGCTTAGCCTAGTAGTTAAAGGTCACATAAACCCTAGGGGGTACGAATACATAAATCACTAACTGGCATCGTTATAAATGAAACCCCGTCATTAAAACTACTCATTT
>VKKT01002480.1:46387-56882 GCA_008038995.1 Haliotis laevigata | reverse complement strand
ATAAGCCATTACGGCTTGTTTACCAATCCTAGTTCAATTTATTTTGAATAAAATATGTTTACACTAACATGCCGATGGCCTAAAACAGAAATTATCATGACTTGATACCATATAGATGTTTGCACAGATCATCACTAGATTGTCCAAACAAATACTTTCAGGCTGCTAACCTAAACCTTGAACTTAGACGATTTCTTAGAAAATTATTTTACATTGCTACAGACATCATGGGCGGTACATGTGTATTTGTTCTGGCCGTGGCTGTAACTATCTTCGTATCTGATCATTATTTCACTTAAATGTATTCCCTATTCATGAATAATCGTTCCATGCTAGTAGTTACCTGTCATAACAACACGCAAAATTAACAACTGTTCGTCACGACTCAAAAGCCCTTCTTTACCTGTGTGTACAAAATAAAGTACAGTTCGCCATGCAAGATAGATCAGCTGTTGCTGCACGTTAACATCATTAATATTTCCTTTCATTGAATTGCCAGCGATATAGATATAACGCCTGACTTCTCAGACCCACATTACACATTGTTAGTTGTCAGAGAATGGGGATGAAGACCGTTCTAGGTCACGTAGTTTATGTGATAATGATAAGGTATGTTCACTGACTCCATGTTATTAGAACACCGCGGCGGGTACGAATGAACAAGAAGTGGAGTACAGGGGATGGGAATGTACATGCATTTAGTACACAGTTCAACATTTAGAAAGAATGATTGTTGCTTTATCATTTATACATTCGACTTTTTGTTACCTNATTTAGTAATGTAACACCAATCGCATCTTTTTATTGCCAAGGAACGTGCATTATTGTTTTTCGTCTATGGTTCACTTTCTGCTTTTTAATGAACCAGACAAACCAGTGATCAACAGTATGAGCATCGATCTACGCCACTGGGAGACGATGACGTGTGTCAGCTAGGTCAGAGAGCCTGACCAGATCCCGTTAATCACCTTTTACGACAAGCATGGGTTAAACAACAAACAACCAACAACTCAACTATATTGAGCTTACCTGAACTAATTGTCATGGGTGGCAAGACATAACACAATATTCAAAGTCACACATGTCAAATCAATGGAGCCTTTGCTAGAATAACACAAGTGGTAGGGGAAAATACTGGAGCTCCCATTCGTGAAATAGGACGTCACTGGCGTCTGTTGACGTGGTAGATATCCATCTTGTTGCACCGGGTGCCATACCAGATTCAGATACGTCATCAGTTGAGTCAGATGTTGGCTGAAGAAATATTCTGTTGAAAAAGTACTTCTAGATTACAACGCGCACCCTTCCAAATTACTATTCCATCATTTTTCAAAGCAAACATAATGTACTGGGTATGTTTATATGCTAGCAAATTGAATGCCTATCTCAATGGAGTATAATTATAGCAATATTTTGAGACCACACCTAACTCAGGAGACACTTGCACCTGTGAAAATGCAAGACCGGTGTGAGATCATCACCTCGGGAGTGTTTGTTAATTACCTCATGCGTGCATGACAGCACACATCTTCTACGTTAATCATCATTTTGCATAACACATTTGATTGTAGCAAACTATTGGACATTGGTGTTGTTGTCACTGAAGAATGTGTTAATAATAAACACACGAAACCACGATACGTTCTTGGTTGCATGTAGTAAATTATTCTATATGAATGAACTCTCTACAGCTGTTTAATTCAGGTAATAATTGTCAAGATATAAACACGTGGAAAAGCACACCTGAAGCAGCCCGGTAAGTCTTGGCTAACATTAGTGGTGTGCAAAAACAGTACTTTGGTAAGGATGTATGTTTTGATTTTCTGTTAGATCACGTCCAGACTACACCTAAACACAAAAAGGACAGTTTTCCTCAACGTTTTAATAATCTAAAACTACGGCTTTCGTCAGTGGGTGCGGTGCCAATTTACTCTTATCAGAAGGGGACACAAAGTCCGCAGTCTAGACAACCAGTTGTCTGACTTCCATTTTGTGGGTTAGGTGCCTGACTCTGAGGGTGTGGGTTCGAATCCCTGATGGGACTCAACCAATCAAAAGTACTTTACTAAGAAAGAGTAATCCCAAAAATAACATACGTTACCTTTGACCACTTTCTAAATGGCAATGTGTATTCATGTTTTAATAATCGATATGGCACAATACACAAATTATCTGTTTCGTCATAAAATGATACCTGTTACAAGAATGGAGCAAGAGAGAGGATCAGGCAACATGGCATATATGTGATGGGACAAAAACGTTTAATTGTAATCTGGGAACGTTGTGCAACAGGCGGTACACGTGTCTGCACCCGTCGCCCGATAAAGTTGCAAATGTGCTACAAGCAGATTCAGGTCTGGACTAATGGCGGGCCACGGAGGGTGAGTCACAGCATTATTCTGAATGAAAGCTGTCACTGCACCAGAACGGTGCGGTCTAGCGTCGTCATCCATAAATACAGGTCTTGTTGATACAAACAGCTGGATCCAGCTCTTCCTGGATATACTGATCACCCGTCAAATTCCCGTGGTAAACACCAAGCAAAACGTCCGTGTTGGTGATGATCGCTCAGTAGAGGACGATTGTTGACCCGGGCTGCTCTCGTATGAGCAGAGCAGTGCTTCAGTACATTACTTGTTGCGAATGGTTGACGTTGTGAGCCACAACAGTGCCCTGTCTTCACGATCAAACTTCACCCTGGGTCGTCCAGAACATGGGTGATCCTTAACCTCATTGGATTCCCTGTATTTTCTGACCAAACGACAGACAACTGTGTAGTGGACATTCACCTCTCAACCAATTGCTTTGAAGGACATATGGGAGTTATGGATACCAATGATTTATCAACCCATGCAGATATATTTTCCGACATGCGACACGTGCACAAACTGAACTGCACTGATAAGTTTGGGTTTGTTTCTTAACATAATCCAAAGGGTGTGTTTGCTAAACACATTTCTCCAAGAAAACTTTTTAAAATGTTTTTAAATGAACATTATTATCATACGTATCATCATTCACAAGCTGAACTTGATCACGGTCTGTTATCTGTCAACATGCGTAAATCACACAATCTACACACCAATGTCTCATGAATTACTGAAGTAAATTCGTAACTAAAAGACTTCTTGAGTATATGGCTGAAAGAAGAATTTCTCACCTAAGAATACCTCGATATAGTTGACGAAGTGTGTGGCTATTCCAGCATACTGCCCTTTGGTCGGAATCCTGTCAGTGCCAGCAATGTACCAATATCTCCTTAGAGACGCGGCAGGTAGTGACCTCCACCAAAGTCGGGGAAACATCCTAAATAGCAGAAGAAAGAAGTCAAATGACATCACAGAAACCAGGACCGAGAGAGTGAGTGAGTTGCCTTTGACACTGATACACGTTTAATATCTCATTTGTTTCGTCACACACGATTTGTCGAAATCCACGTTCTCGGTTTTGGTGTTGACAAAGGAAACATCATAATCAGATTGAATCTGAGATTCAACAACGGTTGATGTTAAGAGTGGTCGGGCTAAGTCTGACGACTCCCGCAAATAGAAACGACAAAACCGTTTCCACATCCAAAATAATATCTGCTAAAATCAGAGTCGATTGTACAGTTGTGACTACATCATGAGTATATATTTGTTTCAACAGTATGACAGCTGATGTTGTTTGTAAACGAATCAAGTCTCGACCAGACAATCCAGTGATTGTCACCATACGATGACAGAGCATGTGTTTATGAATCACTAGGAAACAGTGATGATACCAGGTGTTCTCGAAAAGGTGAGTGTATCCTGTCCCTCCCGTGGCACCCGTCATAAACATATGCTAAGTCAAATCATTTGTTCACCTGAAATAATTCGGGGACGTATGGTATAAATCAAAATAGGACTGCATCAGACATCATTTTTTGTCACTGAAATGTCCTCCACATGTCTACCACAAAATGCCTTGAAAGCTTTACTGAGACCGCGAATGTTGTAACCTTGATCAAACAACTTCTGAGCAAGAGTGGTATGACACTCTTTGAAATCCTGATAAAAAGGGCACGCTAGATTGTATCAGGAAAGTTGTTAAAGGTAAACACCAAAGGCTGAATATTGCTCGACATGAAAGGGAAGTTGACTATTACACAGTTGAAATCATCCCTTTTGTCATACAGCCTTGTGGAATTTTTTGTGTCACTCAGAGTCTTTGTGCATATATCTAAATATGAAAATCTAAATATGTAACAGTTGAGCCGGCCTCACTTGTCGCCTGAATTTCAAGTTCAGGTGGGTAAATCAGTGGAAGGCAATTTTCTATTTGATGGTTATAGGACGATAGTAGATAATCGATGTACCTGAAGATTAAGTTAAACTTCTTGGCAAAGTTATCTTGTCATAAGCAGACAGAAACAAATCCGCAAGGAGGGGGCACAGTTGGTGCCCACGTGGATGCCTTCTTCATGGCGAACTCTTTTAACCCCAAATTTCACAAAGATGATATCAAAGTCCATCATTTTACATGTTATTGTCTTCTCGGTAAACTTCAAGTGACGTTTGCTTTCACTTTTTGCAAATTGTCCTGAACCTCTGAAGATAGATATGTATGTATATCCGTGTTCACCGCGTTTATTTACAAATTCCCCATGGATAAAGGAATGAAGTTCTTCCTTAATTTTGTCACGTGGGATAATGGTATACAAAGTTGAAAACTCAAATGTTTTGACAGAACGGACCTCGGTCCGTTTTTGAGATTGCTAAAATGTAAGTAAATACTTTAAGTTTTTGAGAATCGACATGGTGTTAACTGCGCTTATGTCAAATACTTACTGTGAATATCGAGAAAGTCATTCCTTGATTGTTTTAAGGATTATGATTAATCTTTTAGACAGGGATTTAGTGGTTCATTTACTGGACCCTGCAAATACCTTTCTGTACACGGATTTATGTAGCTTTGGATTCCAGTACAAACGAGGAATGAACATGTCTTCAGATTTCAAAGTCAGTCCAAACGTCGACGTTATGAAGTAATGGAGTCATGAGTGTTGTATTTACATATTTATTATTTGGAAAACAAACAGAACGTGCCGGTTTAATATCATCAAACAACAAGAAGTACAGTGCTGCTGTAAAGCGTGGACGCCCTACACAGTAAACTAACGCAGAGCTGACCGGCCGTTGTTTTACTCCTTAGAGCTGACCAACAGGCAGATCGACAACAAGTATAATCTTTTAAAAACGTTTTTACCATGACGCGCCCTAGGATCGAACAACTAGTCTTTCTATCTCGGAAAGGATCAACCAGCAAGACCTATTTCACGATGTGTAGTGTGAACATACTTGCAGAGTTATTTGTGTGTGCGTTATGTATTAATATGCAGAGTTATATGCAGAAATGGAATTATATGGGACCTAGGAATGGAATTCATATTCTCAAGTATTTTGGCTGCACAATACTGATGAAATATATTTGTATCGTTACTACTCGCTATGACGATCTAAACTCAAACATTGCTGCAAGAGAAAATGTCACGCTTATCACATAATTAACTCTTCTTCATACCCCTTAACTCTCATGTCATCTTTCATAACATGTTATACAAGTATTTCTAATCAGTTGACTATCCCATTACAACCTGAAACTTAAAGATGATTGAATGGTTGACTGATTAAATTTTGTTTAACACTGCATCCAGCAATATGACAGCTATATGGCGGCAAATAATCGAGTCTGAACCAGACAATCCAGTGATTAACAGCATGAGCATCGATCTACGCAATTGGGATACTATGACATGTGTCAAAGAAGTCAGCGAGCCTGACCACCCGATCCCGTTAGTCATCTCTTAAGACAAGCATGAGTTGCTGAAGATCAATTCTAACGCGGATCCTCACGGGCCTAAAGCATATTTAGCAAATACACACTTTCCTACATTTGCAACCCCTACAACATGAACATTGTTGCTCATGGTGGAGGTAACTTTACATTTACGAGTTTTCAAAAAAGAAAATATATACATGTTTTCATCCTTAGCATATATCTATGGTAATAGCGTGTTGAATTGTGTCTACCTCTTTGCTCCTTACTGGAGAGCGGAGAGCTTCTGGACAAGTGGGTTTCCAAAAGTAAATTATGGTTTTTTTTAAACGTTATATTGAAAGTGGGTGTTGGCAGCGTCTGATACGCAACGTTGGTCGCGTTCGGAGATGGCCAAACTTCTTTCATGACCATACAATGTGTGGTATATCTCACGATCAAAGCATCAAAGACAAACTAAAGAGTGTTGTTGTTTTTAATTTGTTTAAAGCACAACATAACATTGAAACAAAATTCGTGTTTCACATAGATTTGTGCTTGAGTTTTTAAAAAATTCGAAGAGAAAAATAACGCGCACAAAACTGTTTTATTATATTCTACATCTCAACGCCTAAATGTAACCTTAAAAAGGCGTTTGTAATGAGTGAAATGACGCTAGTGGCATTCCAAGGGTAATACATATCTGACGACTTTTGCATTGCTCCCTCTGATACGCCTGATTTCAGATGAGTTCATGCTTCACAGGGCATCTATGGTGTTTACGACAACTTCTACAATGAGATACATGCCATGATAAATTAATGTGTCCTCGAACTGTCTAGTACTGATAACAGACGCCTTTCTAAATGGACGGAACTTAGCATAGACCAATAACATTATGTGGCAAAGAAGGCTGCTTTCAGCTCTCGTTATTTTTTTGAAGGATCGTGGATTGAATGTGACTGATCTTGCTTGTGAGTTTGAATGTCAGCCTTTTTCACATTGGAGTAATTGCAAACCCCACAGACTGTGTCAGTATAGCCCACACAGAAACTACATTTTATAAAGCGTTACGTTTGAGACGATGTCATGCATTGTGTTTACTCCTGACTCTGGAAAAATTGAAATAGAAATTTAGCGTTTATAGGGAAAGTGCATTAAAGCCAATAATTACAGCTTCTCTACATTTCGACAAAACTTGAATGGCTGATATTATGAGCCTAGACTATGTGCTGCTAGCTTCTCAACCATGAGTATATTTTTAATACCGTTTGAGCAATATTCCAGCAGTATCACCTCGAGGGACACAAGGGATGGTCCTACAATATTGCATGAAGGTTTGGAAACGAACCCTTGTTTTAGGCGTAGCGGCCAGGAACACATGGTGGTAATCTTTCCTGTGTATGCTGTCGTTTTGTGTACCTGACATTTTGTCTTAATCATAAGTGTTACAAGTTAGCATGGTTGTCTCACAAAACCTTTGCGTGCCAAAACTTTTACATCCTAGAACTACAAGCATAGTCTTGTACATGCCAAAATGTCTACACGTCCTACATTCAGAATGTCAACATCTAATAGTATCTACATGACAAAACATCTGCATGCCATAGCTTAACATTATCAAATGTCTTAATGGTCTTCACTGGGTTGTCTGGTCCAGGCCGCCGCAATAGTGCTGGAATATTGCTGGAGTGCGACAATGGGAATGACCATACTACATACAGTATTTATATATGAAAAGCCACTGATTCATGCAAATCGCTTACTTGGGTGAGGACCGCCGCCCCCAGCCTGCCCCACTTGACCCCAGCGAAGACGAGGACAATGATTTGCACAAACCAAGAAACAGCAATAGTGACAGTGAAGTCCCAGTCAACTCTTGAAGTAATTGTGAGAAGACGTCTTGGAGTTATGTTTATGTACGTGAAACAGCTGTGGAAAACGTGTGTATCGGCGCAACAGAAAGAATCGTGAATGCTTCATGGTTCATGAAGGGTTTATTTATTTTTTACTTATTTTCAAAATAAGGTCATAGTAATGCATTTACTGGAACTGTCGAGGAGCAGTTAATCAGTAGCTTATTCAGTGACCTTATCTTTACACCGATGATGCGCGACATACTACCCATGACTGGTTGCTGCTGGTCGTTTCGACCAGTACAATCTGCGGACAGGATAACGACCGTCTGCACTACAGGGTACTATTCTGCAAGGGGTGGCCTAGTGGTTAAAGCGTTCGCTCGTCAAGCCGAATATTCGGGTTTGGTTCCCCCACATGGGTACAATGCGTGAAGCCCTTTTCTGGTGTCCCCCACAGTGATATTGCTGAAATAATGCTAAAAGCATTTGACGAGTCATGGACACATAACACCGTGCCACAGCCTTACTTGAGAGACATGTCCTGCCAACTACCTGCATGCATGACCCACATGAATATTGTATGCAAGAACACACACTTTCATGTAGGCACAATACACAGTTTTGTAAGTTCGATCCACACAAGCGCCAAACCCGACCTAGAAAATGATAATAATGATAACTCCACACTAGGTATGCTCATACCGCAATGAGATTGATCAAAGATCTCAATTCTGACACAGATCTCCCACAAACTCATCAAAATCGATAAACAACTAAGTGTAAATCTTAAACACGTGCTGGCACAATCAAAGGCGGATCACATTATATATACTGACCCTTCCGACCCGCTGTTTCTAATATAAATTCCTTGCGCGAAGAGTCCGATACATTTCGTTGGACAAACCCTTTTATGTATCTCAATATGGTAATGTGAGGAATATTGATGCTATTTGGCTGTATATTATTTATAATGAATCAAACAAATGGTCACCTGTACCATACGTTCTTAATTGCATGTAGCAAACATTACTTTGTTTGTGTGAACTCTCTATTCAGGTAACGATTGTCAAAATATATACAACCGGAAAAAGTCAAGCCCAGTAATTTGTTCAAAGCCAACATCAGTGGTGTGCACCAACAGTACATTGGTAAAGCCGCATGCTTTTCTGTAAAATAGTGTCACAGGTAAACCCCGAAAGGTAAATTTTCTTCAACGTATTAGTAATCGAAATGGTACAATACACAAATTATCTGTTTCGTCTCAAAATGATACCTGTTACAAGAATGGAGCTTGAGAGAGGATCAGGCAACATAGCGTCTACCCTCTATGTGGTTGGCTAACGTGCTTGCCTGTACCCCACGTCGGTCTGTTGCAGAGGACACTGGTGCAAGGCCTGGGGGAAAAAAAGCTTCCAACTCACCCATATTTTGAACAGGTGGCACACGTGCTTGTGTCAGAGGCAAGAATCACTGAGCGTTACCCTTATTAGAAAACATGAATTATTCCTAGAAACAGATGATTAAAAGGATAWAGAGCGGTGAACACCTACAGGAAACACGGGGATTGCAGACGAAGTACTACTGGACAAAATGCTAAATCCTTTTAGACCAACCTCTCGTACCCGAATAAGTCGTTGCGGACCCACAGACGGACTTGAGTTCTCAGTTCACGCCAGCAGGGTTTCGAACTCCTTTTATCAGTCTTAACTGAAATACTTTATATACGTCATACTTTCACTGTGATTTAACGTCATGCTTACGATGATTGCACTCTTTCTGTAGAGATCAGAAAGTGTAACCACATATCTAGCGTTAAAGATCGGCTGTTGAGATATTTTTGCCCAAGGATCTTCACAAGAGGAAGATTCAATTGTACACTTGCTACATCAAAGCTCTCCTGATCAGACATGAAACAAAGCATCAAATGACGAGTACTCGCCCCTCCCATTGTGATAGCCTCATTCATACAGTGTGGCACCTGAAATTACACAATGTCATCTTGAGAGCATCTTCACTGAACCTGGCACACAAGTGAAATGTCTCACTGCCGCTGGTACACCACTGAGACGTCTCACTGCATCTAGCACACCACTGAGACGTCTCACTGCATCTGGCACAGACCTGAGACGTCTCACTGAACCCGACACACCACTGAGACGTCTCACTGTACCTGACACACCTCTGAGACGTCTCACTACCCCTGACACACCACTGAGACGTCTCACCGCACCTGACACACCACTGAGACATCTCACTGCACCTGACACACCACTTAGACGTCTCAGTACCAATCACACCACTGAGACATCTCACGGCACCTGACACACCACTGAGCCGACTCAGTACCCCTCACACCACTGAGACGTCTCACTGCATCTGACACACCACTGAAACGTCTCACTGCACACGACACACCACTGAGACGTCTCACTACCCCTGACACAGTACTGAGGCATCTCACTGCACCTGACACACGATAGAGACCTCTCGCTGACTTGACACACCACTGAGACGGCTCACTGCATCTGACACACAACTGAGACGTCTCACTGCATCTGGCACACCACAGAGACGTCTCACTGCACCTGGCACACAACTAAGACGTCTCACTCCCCTGACACACCACTGAGACGTTTCACTACACCCTACACACCACTGAGACGTCTCACTAACCCTGACACACCACTGAGACGTCGCACTAGCCCTGACAAAACACTGAGACGTCTCACTGTCCCTGACAGACCACTAAGACGTCTCACTGCATCTGGCACAGACCAGAGACATCTCACTGTACCCGACACACCACTGAGACGTCTCACTGTACCTGACACACCACTGAGACGTCTCACTGTACCTGA
>VKKT01002477.1:60436-78315 GCA_008038995.1 Haliotis laevigata | reverse complement strand
TTTACTGATGACACTAAGTCAAGCTAAGAGAGGGAAATCATCGGGTTTCGATAATATTCCAGCTAATGTTTTGACAAATGACATCTGTATAGATTATGTTCATAAACTGTTTTCTACATGTTATGAGACTTGTCATGTACCCTCCAACTGAGCCCAGGGGATCAGTACCCCTATCCCTAAGTCTGGAGCTGACAACCCGAGAGACCCAATGTCTTATCGCGGCATCACACTTGCTAGTGCATCTTATTGTTATGATTATGTTTTGTCGTTGGGTGTTGATATAAGGATATCAAGGTTGTGTATCAATATTCCTTTTGTAGTATCAAAAGTTACAGAGGTTGCTTGTAGCGATTTCGCTTAGAATGGAAACCGAAAGAATTTGCTTTTACTGTAAAGATTTTATTGAAGATGAGTGTCATGTTTTATTGCATTGTCCTTTATATGCCGATGAGAGATTGCGACATTTATCTAAATGTACAAGTCTTTTAGATGTTTGTTGTTGTAAATCTGGGTATGTTGAAAAAGTTCATTTTTATTTCTAGCTTGTCCAAGTGTATCGTTTTTATCCGCCAAAACCTGCCTGATATTCTTAAAAAGCGTACTGCAAATGTGTATATATCTTCTTAATGTAACTTGTACCCTTTTTATTGCATTTTTAATATTGATATATTATACTCAGTATATTGTCTCTCATAATTCTGTACAGAATGGCTCAACATTTTACTGCGAAATAACATTTAAAAATTTAGCGAGGTTTTTAAAAAAAAATGCTTTCCTTATTGAAAACAGACGTTTCAGTATAAACAGATTAGGCCATTGGGAAAGGAAAGGTATTTTTCAAAGCACATATTTCATGTTTGTCCCCAGCGTCTTCTCTCTACGAATGATGTGACAATGGACAAAGAACTGTTCCTCCAGACAGCTGTGATTTTCGAGTCGAATTGTGGTGGTCAGGGTTTCCAGAAATGTAACTGTGGTCCTAACAATGTAAATCAATATGTTGTAAATGTTTTAAAGAGCTACTGAAGTGTAATAGCTTGTACCATAACAGTATATCTTGTCCAAACAAACGAATTTCATCAGCATATACTCTGTACTCGCATTATATATTTGGTGTTCTCTATTGCAATAAAGGCTGGCAATTTTAGGGAATACATGAAATCCCTGGGGGTAACAGGGATTTCATGAAATCACGGACTCTTTTAGGGATTACGTGAAATCCCTGGTTTAACACATTCCCTGTAACATATATATTCATACAGAAAGTCATTCTGGATTGGGAAAAATGCGCAGACTGCTTATATTACCCTCTCATTTGGCACCTTACCCATGAAGATCCGGGTTGGAATTTATCTTCAGTAACCCATGTTTGTCATAGGAGGCGACTAACGGGATCGGGTGGTCAGGCTCGCTGATTTGGTTGACATGCCATCGTATCCCAATTGCGTAGATCGATGCTCATGGATTGTCTGTCCCAGACTTGATTATTTACAGACCGCCGCCATATAAGTGGAATATTGCTGAGTGTGGCGTAAAATTAAACTCACTCATCTAGGACCTCTAATCTAGACTACAATTTACCCGAAGCTTCACCGGCTGAGTGGGTTAGATCGTTGACTTTGTGCGCTGGCGATTCTAGGTGCCTGACTCTGGGAGTGTGGGTTCGATTCAGGGATGAGACTCACCCTAACAAAAGTACTTTAGTCTGTACAAGCAGGTGCTGAATGATGCCTGGTGACACTGAGCCAAGTACTCAGACAGTTTGGTTTCAGGTATCAGTACCAGCGATCCTTCAACGAGATGCTGAAGAAGTTGATTGAGAACTTGAGGACCGAGATGCGGGAACTCCGACGAGGCAACACCGAGGCGAGTAGTTACGTGGTAGGCGACATGATGAAGAGGTCCCTGCCCGAGTGCCGCCTAAAAGTCAGACATTTTGAAACCGACCTCAAGTCCATGAAAAGTGAGATGTTACAAGACAGTGTAAGCTGTTTACATTGCATTAATATATTTCAGGATACGACGATATAATCAGTACTTTGGTACAAGTATTTCAGAGATAGGTGCATTGCAACATTCGTTAGATTATGTCATCTGCCATAAAGTTCCACTGCTGCTGTTCTTACACAAAACCTACAGCTTGCACCCAACCTCTTTTTATATATACTTTATTCGCCGATGGAACTCTTGGCATTACAAGGTGTTTGGTTGGATTATGGTCTCATATCATGGAGTCATAGTAGTGTAATACGAGGCTAAGCGATATTTCCATCATAATGTTAAAGGTACGAATATTTCAGGATGATCTGTTTCCCTGACTTGGGTAAATTGTCACGATCTGTTTTACATTTAAAACGATTTACCAGACAATATTACCGCCAAAACATTTGCTTGAAACATATTGCTCGTACAACAGGATTGTAACCTTGCCTTTAAGTTTACAGCAAACTAAACAATGATTTGACAAATGGTCTGCAACACTAGTACTTTCGCGTAAGTAAATACGGAAATAACAAAATCCAAGGGACAGATGGAATTTGTTTGTATTATCCGTTGTACTATACCAGCAAAAACCCGATCCGCCATTTTGGACTGTCACGTTATTCATAGTTCAGTACGCAAAAACGTGACTGAATATTTGTTCTTTAAATATAAAGTTGACAGGTGATAATGACATGTTTTGTACAGTTACTGGGACATTTACCCCAATCATCTCACAGTAGAAAACATTTTGAACTTTGTCTTAGCATCAATATTTCTGAAATAATTTACACATAAATGTGATCCTTTCGGTGTTGTTTCTGTAATTGTCATGTTACAATGTTGGTTGTGCACCGAATGGGACTACGTATGCCCGAGATTTAAGTGATTCAACACCCTAACTTGGGCAATGTTTATCTTCAGACCTACGGAACATGTATGAACGGCAGCTGGACCACGAGTCTGTGGAATACTCCAAGGTCAAAGAGAAACGGACTGCAGTGTTCAAAGACCTCCTGTTCATGCAAAATATATGCATTAAACAACAACAGAAATTTGAAAACGAATATTTTGCCAAACTCAGAGAAAGACATGGTGGAATTCTATTTCGTGATAGTAATGTGTGTTTGGGGAGGGGTCGACTAGAAGGCGTTAAGTCCCGTCCGTCTAATGTCAGAGCCAGAAATGCTACTATATGCAGTGGTAAGGATAACACCAAGAGGTTTGACATATTAGTCGACGGTATCGCGGCCAGAGCTTCAAGTACATCCGTTGATAACGTTGAGATGAAAGACGCTATTTGCACCAGAGACCAGGCAGCCTTGGAGCAGGTTACACACCATCAAGGCAGGACAAATGGGGACAAAACAAGCGTGCAATTTCAACGTAGTAAACATGGAAAGCAACACCTCGAGAGAGTGACATACAATGATGATATATTCAATTTTTGATCATATTATGTTACTGTCTCCTTGGATTATATTTCAACTGAGGAGGTAGTGAAATGTTTGGGCAGTACCATTAGAATCAGGTGCTAACTGGAGCCAGAAGCCATTTCCCATTTTATCCGAATATTTCTAACAATAAAGATTGTAATGTTGAATGAACTTTGTTCTACTGGATACATCTCCATTACTGATTAGCAACCCCACGATGAATGTGTATTTTCTTATGTGCCTCAGTATCATCCCATTTTCCTGCAACAGCAAATACCAAGCAGAACCAGAAAGATGTGTATACGAGTGGTTTGATAATATTGAAGTCTGGCACTCCTACCATACACGTCTTGAGATCATGGCAGGGATTGACCACCTTGTTTGTTGTGGTTATCGTTCTGTTCAACATCAGGCATATTAAAAGACAAACACATGTACAATGTTTCATTTTTTATGCTTCAAGAATATACATTTCCTTACAAGAGGTCAAAGTAGTCCATGTAATTAGAACATTAGCCATTTCTTATAAATACCAGATTTCTGATGAAGACCGACCTACTTCAGTTATGGGGGAATGAGTAAGTCATATTGATATGGACATTCTTCCCCACACATTAAAACATACTGTGTGGCAACAAGTTCCTGACATCACAAAAGCTTATTAGATTTAGGATATGTTGGAAACTTAAACACCTGACCCAATTTAATAAGGGCTTGATCTCTCCAAACAAAGTGAAGGGTGGAGTGAGCTTTTAGCAATATTCCAGTAATAATATGGCAAGGAACACAATGGGCTTCACAACCCAAACAAAGATGGCAGTCAATTCCATCCATAACTGTGTTGTAAATGACAGCTTTTCATGTGAAAACTAATAACATCTTCAACTGTTCAACTTTTACTATCTAATTTTCAACTTGCCATCATGAAAATTACATTTTAAATCCTCATTAAAACAAATCTTTTTCAATGCGTGATTGAAAATATTTGATTATTTCTAAATTTTATCCCCAATCAAATGTAACACGTTAGAATATAAAGTACATAATGACAAAAGTTAAATCAATATAAACAAATCTGATAGCACTTATTTATCATCACTTTACATGTCATGTTGCATTAAATCCATGTTGGCATGACTGGTGACAAATATATCTCCCAACAGAAATACAACAGCACATGCTGATGATGACATTCTCCACAGAAAGACTTTAATTGTTCCTTGTTGACTAAGAAAACAGAGCACTATCAATAGTCAGAGCCCTTATTGTTCAAGTCATTACAAACATTTCAGCTTCACGGTCATTCACATTCCATCGAACACCCACATACTCAAGACATCCATCATTAATCACACAAAATAACAGAAATAACCGTGGTAGGCATACTTTCCTAAAACAAACTAGAATGAAACTGTTAACATGCCAATTATGTGCAAGTATGTAATATTCAACTGTTAAAAACATACTCCCCTAACCAGGCCGATTCGCTACCCTTTGGAATGCACCATTTATCACACAGTACCCTTCTCTTAGTTCAATGTTTTGGGTTTTCTCTATTTCCTGGAGACTCTGGATGAAAATCAAATTTGTACTAACCTGCCAGCCAAAGTCTGCTGGTCTGATATTAAAGGTATGAATATTTCAGGATGCGTTGCATCCTTAGTCTCTGAGATGTGTTACACTGGGGTGAACTGTGAGGAACTGTTATATCATTAGTTACAAGACAAGGTTACATCCATACGTTTTGCTTGATATATCCTGGCTGTACAATTACAGGTGACTAGCAGAATTGTAACCTAGCCTTAGGTTTAATTAGCACACTAAATAGTGATTTGTCAAAAGATAGGAATTGTTGGTAGTTTTCTGGTACAGTAAAACATGGTATTAACAAACTCCAAGGAACATATGACATTTGTTTGCAATATCCGTTGTTTGTTACTTGCTTGTTCCGCCGTTTTTGACTGCCTCAGCATTCATACCACAATTCAGTATGCAACACTTCATTTGAATATATGCACCATGAACAGTAAACAACCATTCAATTTCAATATGTGCTACAAACTGTGGCTATATTTTTAACTTTTATTCATACCAACTTTTTGGTATTCTCGTGAAAAAGTATCAAAAAGACAATATAAGAAACACTTAATATTTTAGCTGACTGACTGTGGTCAGCACATACCATGGAAACTGAATGTTGAAGGGTCCTTTGCATGCTTCTCAGCAAGGCTTTACAGAAAGTTACACATCGCTGGAAATAAAAGCAAGATGAAAGAATTTGGAAATATGTTCAGTGATTGCCATTGAACAAAGTATCGGTTTAAGAAATATGTGTTGCCAAAATGTCCTGTGAAACATATCTGTTGTCAGTTGATATATGCTGACTCAGTTGAGCTTCACTAATCTGAAAGTGTACTGTAGTGATGATGATTTGATTCCAATCATATTGTTTGATTCAATGGTGACTGACAATAATTTGCAATGTGCTGACCAGTCAATAACTCAAGGGAACATATTGGGGTGAAAAATCTACCCTTGCCTCAAATTCATTATACCAAATTAGTTACATGAATGTTCTATTATATTGTACAGGACTTTTGAAATAAAATGTTATATCTGTTATTGTTAGGTATTTTCGATCTGTGTTCATTATAACCATGTTCTACTGTATTTCAACATTCAGGGTAAACCCAACAAGAGCATGGTATTTCCACCTGGCCTCTGATTACTTTGTAAGTGAAGCCTGACCCTTACCTCAGTACCTACCACAAAACATATTCATAACAACTACACTGGCTGGTATTGAACTTCTTCGAATAGTCCATTTGGGGAAACTAAGCAATGATATGATAGCAGCCTGTATGTTAATACCAATGATGAGAAAACATTTATACAAGTGCAACAAATTGATAAGCAGGAGTCTACTTACTGTGGCTTTATATTTACTCTGTTGACTATATGCATGGAAACATGTCTCCAGCGGAAAAACAAGTGTGGAAAGTAAAGGTATGAAGCAATGACGAAAACTGGTACACACTCCAGTCTATACTATTGTGATGGGTAACACTGGAAAATACTATTAGCGGCTAAATTGGTTCAAATTTGGCTTATTGCCATGATTAGATGGCCATCAAAGGT
This sequence comes from Haliotis laevigata, assembly GCA_008038995.1. NCBI lineage: Eukaryota > Metazoa > Mollusca > Gastropoda > Lepetellida > Haliotidae > Haliotis > Haliotis laevigata. Next base: position 71,761 of record VKKT01002477.1, on the reverse strand, counting down.
CTTCTCAACACAAGATGAAATTTTAACATGTGTATGCAACAAACTAAATTTTAATGAAATATAACCTTAAAAGATGATCATAACAGATGAGACTTTGGACAATGACAATGGTTATATGACAATGATCATGACAGCTGCAATAGATTAGAAATTTCTTTCAAAAAAATCATATTTCAATGAAAAATTACACGAAAACTGAATCACATATGCAATATTTTGTTAATTACACACAATTCTTGTCCACATGATCAATGAAATAACATAAAATTTTGTTAGTCAATAGTTAACAATTTGTATTCACAAAGATAGGTAATAAAATTTTCAGGCACAGCTGATTTTTACCGGGTGCAATATTTTGGTTTAGATGTGTACCATGTAGGGGACTGAACTTACAATGCCAGCTTGAGTGAGTGAGCCAGTTTACTTTTACGCTGCTTTTAGCAATATTCCAGCAATATCACGGCAGGGGACACCAGAAATGGGCTTCACACATTGTACCCATGTGGGGAATCGAACCTTGGTCTTCGGCATGACGAGCGAACCATTTAATCACTTGGCTTCCCACCACCCCATGCCAGCTTAAAGCTAAGCTAGGTTTATAAGATAACCTCATTGCCAACATTTTACAATGGGACAGGGGCATGATCAAATAATTATTACTTGTAGTCCTAGTGATTACCATCCAATCATTTGCCTTGATGTGTATGAGCAGGTGTATCTGCAAAACTTAATTACTCAGTAAAAATCTGGATAGATTTTTGTCAAATTACACTCAGTTCACTTATCAAATGTAGTGAGATAACTACTAGCCCATATCAATACTCACAACACTAAGGATTGAAAAGTGATCCATCATTAGAAAAGGGTATCTTCTACCAAATGATCCAAAGACAGTGCCTGATCAGAAATGGTATCCACTGTCTAAAGATAAGAGATAACCCACCATCCCTAGGAGTTACAAAGCTACAACCTGAAGCCTAAACCAATCAGTACTATCTTGTAAGCTGCAACCGGTAAACTGCAGTCCTGCTATGTTTTATAAAGTCCAAATCTCCAAAGCTATATGTAAGACACACATGAATATCTTGGGATCTGTCTCATCTTCATTTTATCTCCATACAAAAAACTTCCAGCACCAAGATGAACTGTCTTAGCACCTCTACTTCAACTGAGACATTGCAGAAAATGTCTTGATAAAGGTCCAGTAATTTCAAATTTACATTATGCACATATGAACACTCATCCCTCATCAGGACTTACTTGGAGTCACTCAACCTGTTACACACTTCTAGGTGCTCAGCTAGTTTGATATGGACCAAAAAGGCTCTACAATCCCTTTGTTTGGCACCATGTCTTCTACTTAGTATTTGAGACAACTTAGTAAAAACGGCCCAAGAATCAAAGATGCTTATGCTTCTCACCGTTTTGAAGACTGTTCTAATCTACTGCAGTGGGTACATGTGTTTACACTGAATGAGTACAATGGTGGCATGAACCTTTGGTATGTAGTTTACCTTCAGGTGGAACCCATGAACGAGATGTACATTAGTCCTACAGTATCTGAAACATGGCATTCCATCTAAGGTAACCACAATATGAGCATATGGAGAAGACGGGTTTGAACTTGGATCCTTGAGTACATGGGTAAGCTTGGCTCCAGACATGGCACAAATATCCACTGTGGTCTGACCTAATGCAATCTTTGGACATGTTGACTAACAATACGTAACTTCAGTTCCTGTTGTACAGCAAAATGTCGAAGGAAACTAATTTCTGTTCCATCCAGCTGTTTACATAAAGTGTTATTACACCATGAAATATACAAGTATTTAGCATGCTGACGCATGTGGCACTGTCAATACCTATATCTCAAGTCAAGCCTACTCAGGATAAAGGCATCTGCTTGCACCATGTAAAGGTATCCTGTCTGAAAGGAATTTAAGTTTGCATTTGTGTAATGAAGTTGTTTACAAAAATAATTTTGTCTATGCTTTCTGTGTATGACAACTAGTCCATCTCAACGGAAAGCATATCAACACACATTACAATTTGACGATACGGTCAAACTAGTCAAGGAGAAACTTGTCTCCCAAGATGTCATAGTCAGGTCAAGGTCACTGGGTTAAAGATATGTCGCAACAAGTTCCTCTACATTTCCGGCACCCCAGTGGGTCAGCTGGTCCTGAAATTATCAATAGAAAAAACAACAATAACCACATCACCTACAAATGATTATATAAGGGAAGAAGTAATTCTGTAGCTAATTTAATTGTTTCTTGATGTTAATGTCACATGAAGGAAAGTAACAAAATATGATGAAACTGTTAAGAAGTTAACACACAACAGAAATATCCAATGCACATTAATTACTGAGATATAGCAATCAATGGCTGTGTAATGGGGCAAAATTACATGTGACTGAGTGTCAGAGGCTTGTAAAGACAATTCTCAGTGAAAGCAATTTCACAAAGGTATGCTTGCTGTAGTCCCATGACTACCCATGATGTCCCAAAATGGGGCAGGGAGGGCAAGCAATTTAGGGTGTCAGGCTAGTGATCCAGTGAGCTTGAGTTGCTGGCATAGAGCCCACCTGTGACTGGGTGTAAAAACCTTGGAGACAACTTTGTGTGCAGACTTGTTGTCACAACCCCTAGTGTACAGTACACTACTCTGTGCACCTAAAAGAATCCTCAAATCCATTGGTATATGACCAGATGGTGGCCACATAAATACGTGCAAACACCTAGTTGCAGGGGCAACGTGCAGCAAAACTTGGACAAAGTACTGTGACTATGTGTCGCAGTCCACCAAGATGTGAATGGGTACCTCATAAAGATGGCAAAGCGACATTAACTCAGTGCACCTAGTGGCTGAAAGAGTTGTATGATCCCCAGGGAGTCGAGACTGAAGTATGATATACTCTTTGGGTTTGACATCCAATGATTAAGAGAAAATCAAAGTGCCTTTGAGCAGCTGAGCTGGATATTGGTGCTATACAAATGTTAGTATAATATTAATGACAGTCAGTTGTACCTGTGGTAGATAGAGGCAGACACTGGACAACTTGAACACCACGATCTTGTTCTTGGCAGTCTGAAATACAGCAGAGAATACTAGAGAGGGCTCTGAGGACACTGACTAAAATGCAATAGTGAAAACTACACATTAAGTCTTATGGCTGGTACACCATATCAAGTTAATCCATCCAACAACCAGATTACTAGGTAGCCGTATTGAAGTATATTCTCTTTCATTTGACAAACACCACTGAAATTCCTTAAATTATTTGATTAATTTCTTATGCCATATTATCATTGGCTATAAACATAACAGATTCAATGGCCTAAAACTGACTTCCTCAATCAAAACACAGTGCCAAAATGAGCATGTACCATTTCAAGTTGTGACTGAATAGCTTACCTGAAGCTGCTGCTTGTCTATGAAGAGGAACATGGTCTGGGATGGGTTGTTGATGATGAGCCCCTCTTTGTCTCGCCGACTCACCAGTCTCATCAGCTGTCTTTCATAGTCCAGGTGACTGAACAAGAAGCTGGCCTGCCACATACAAATACACTAATCACCAAACTGTAAGTTGGTTGTCATACTGGACATGAAAATATCCACAGAAAACATATACATGAGTTAAGGAGACCTATTCTTTCCTTGAATCCCAGGGGAGCCAAAGAAGAACACTTGATAATCTAGTCATATCCACATCAGTAACATTATACCTTTACAGTAATGCATTTCTGCTTCAAGGATAAGTGTCAAAACCTAATTAAGAAAGTGAGAGTGCCTTCAAGCAGTCAAACCAGACAGAACAAGTACACAGCTTTTACAGCAACAAATAGTCACATCAGATGTTGAAAGTATAACAAATGAACTACACCACCAGACTTTGATGGTGTTAATCAGATATGTCACATATGGTGTATATCAGAAACGTATCTTTGATGCAACAAAATTGCTTAATATGATGATCATGAACGGAACAATAATAAAGTTATAGAATACATAAAGAACAAACATCATTGATAGCACAAAAACATGATATTAAATACCTGCAGTATGTGACTTAATCAACATTTAGTCAAACCAGCATTCTGTGCACCTATTTTCTGCAATATACCTCAATACGTTTGAATGGGAGTTGGTCTCCCTTCCAGCGAGAAAAGAGTTGACACTCAATCCTGTCAATGTCACTTCTTGGCCAAAGAAAAAAGTCAATCTCTGTTGTACATCCAATAACATCCTGAAAAGAATATTGTGAGCATACAGTAACAAACATTTTATGTATGCATGTTCAGCTCTATGACACATCTATGCACTTAAGATGATCAAAATGATATATAAAACACACTTATTTCATGTACAACCTGTGATTAACATGGATTATCCAACTCTCCATACAATAGAAATTACATCTGAAAACTTCTCTCAAATAGGATCCTCGCAGATTTTCATGACGTTTTCCCGGAAAAAGCTAGCCATGCCATTTACTATGACCAGCAGACTTGCCTAAGTGTTTACACTCACCCTTCTCATGGACTGCCACCTAGGAGCATGCAACTGAACTACATCTTTGTCTAGGAGTTCTCTGGAGCTTTCATAAGAATAAGCCTCTTCCTAAAATACAAAGTATACATGCTTCAGGTTTAATAGGGTTCTAAAAGTGCATACTGTTTGACATGTAACTTGTGTTGAAGAATGGGGTAGCTGACCATGATGATGATCTTCCTTATAAACTAGTCAAGATCAATCTTTGTTTTCACTTGCTGCACAAGTTCATTTTTCAGCTGCAGGATGAAGCAAGAACAGAAATAAAATGATTTACCTTTGGTTACCAAAGTAGGAAGTGTTTCATTGGATTCATTCACTGATCCAGTCAGTGTCCAACAATATTTGCAGGATTTGCACATGGACAAATCCGACAATGCAATAGCAAGTAAAATTAATAATTGGCATTTACACTCAGTGATCTTCCAAGACACAATTCTGTGTGTATACTGTGAGTGAACGAGTGAGTTTAGTTTTACACTGCTTTTAGCAATATTCCACCAGAAATGGCTTCACACATTGTACCCATGTGGGAAATCGAACCTGAGTCTACGGCGTGACGAGAGAAAGCCTTAACCACCAGGCTACCCCACCGCCCCATCTATACTGTGTGTATCAGTAGAGAATAACACAAAACCTGAAGCCATTGGAACAAACTAGAACTGCAAACTAATGCTGGATACTAGGGGTGGGGGTGGGGGTGCAGGTGGAAAGTGCTTGAAGACTGTACTGTGTCTGAAGTACAATGTTAACTGGACCCTGTGTATCGCTACTATCAGTGAGTGAGACTGACTTATGGCTGCTGTTATTCTAGCTACAGCATGGCATGTCAACTTAATGTGGGAAGAAAGCCTGAAATGAAGCAAGGTGTGAGATGGGTACCAGTTTGGTGTAAGGCCAAACAAAAAACCCTGTTGTGGTTCCGATTACACATCTTTAAAATTCAGAGTAGGAAGGTAGGAATTCTTCTTTTTTTTTTACATTTATTTTTAGAAGTAAAGTATGAACTAATAACACATTTATCAATAATTGTTTATTCAATCAAGCTTGCGGCCATCATGTCRACTTTCTCTATCAGAATGACTGATGTACATTGGTGCCGGGCAAAAACAATGGTATCTGAAAGCTTGTTTTGTTCATACCTCTTAAAAAGCTTAGGGTCGGCACCAGAATTCAAGGGTTGGTCAGGTAATCGGAACCACAACATTTTTTTTAGGCCTAACCCATGAACTCAGGATTGGTGCTGACAATCCTGGATACATAATTGGGGTGAAATGGGATTCAAACCTCAATCATATTTTTCTGACCAATGACAAATCAGTTACGTTTTGTGTAGGCTAGTTTGTTTCCAGTCTCATTAAATCCTATATTTAAGATTCTTTTATACAATACTTCTCTACCTGAAGAGCTGACAGATCCACACAGAGTCCTGTCTTGTGAACAAGCAGCAAATTGTTTGTCCATTCCCAATGAACACTGCTTGAAATATTGAGCAAATTAAATATCAGATAACTCCTTATTGTTTGCCACTTTGAGAAATTTCATAATGTCGAAAGAAAAATGCCATGAACACAAACATACCCTCAACAACGTTTCCCTGACACAAACTCCAATGGAGGTAAGGAAGGATAACAATATATKGATGAACAACTTCTTTATTGCTGTGAGAGTGACGTTTCAGTGTAGGTTCTAACACCGTTATCAAGCAAGTGGTGCCTTTAAACCTTCATGCAGAGGCCTTGCATCAAAGTAAAAGATCTAAATTTATAAGGAATGGTATTGGTAAGCTCCCTGGTTAATGAAATTCCTTTGAGTTACAATGACTTCAAATCATCACTCCTCACCTTTACACCTTTGAGAATACTGTCTTCATAGTTGTTGGTCATTACCGGAACAACTTCTGCTACTTCAAAAATAGCCACCTTTTTCTTCTGAAAAAGTCATCAGTTAAATATTATCTTTCATTTTTACACTGTACAGTAACTAACATTTAACTCCGTCACAAAGAGATTACCAGGCCAAAACTATATTCAGATAATTTGATCTTTTCATGTTGAACATATATTGTTTATACATTTATTTCATATATTAGTGAGGAAGCAGAGGGAATACAGAAATGGTTTCAACAGTTTGAGCCATATTCCAGAATAAACTTAGTGATGGATGTACAGGAAACTTCTGCTGTATCTAACATATTGTGAGTGAGATCAGAGACATGTTTATATATTCAGCATGCAGGGGTACAAACTATTGGATGACAATATATTTTTTAAAAATTGTGACATTTCAGAGTTTCACAAAATTGAGTTTTGACTACAAAGGTTTCTAATGGCATCACAGTGACTAAGCACCAAAAACTATAAAAGCTCAGGTGTATTGTGCACAAGTATGTATCCCCAAATGTCATTAAAATGTAAGAAGTAAAGTAATGAAAGTTACACAACACTATTAATATTAACATAGTGATTTACAACGAATATATATACTAGCATAAACAAATACTTGTTATTGCAAGCGGAAATATATTCCCGATAACATATTGAAATTCTTAGAAACTAATAAACTGGATTCACCTTTTCTTTGAAATGGAAAATAATATACATCTTGAACTCAAAATGGTCAGCAAGCGACTCTCTTTTCTTTCTAAGTTGGTGTCGAAGCCTGCTGACGGCCGCACTTTTCCGTGCATGGGGATCCCCCATCTCTAGTTCTCTACGCGTCCAAGTGGGTATTTTGGTTTACAGAATCATATTAGTAGTTGTTTATGTCAAGTTTACCCTTCTCGAATGATGTTGAGAGTTATTTATGTGCATTTCCATGGCTGACAAAGAATTATTTGACAATAACACTCGGCCAAAGAAGGTGACGGACTCAACAGATAGGCCTGTATTTGTGGAAGGCTGTGTCGCCAGTCTCTTTATAAGCGGGGTTATGTACACAGTGAAGATTCTGACGTGCCATGGTTCGTGAAGGGGCAAAGATTATGAAGTATTAGAGTCAATAAATCCATCGCGAAAGACAGATAGCAACGCTGATCCACTGGTCAGTGGAAAAGTACAGCACACTGCAAAACAACACTATTCCTTTCCTTCTCTTTCCGCAAATATGGCGAACGAAGCCTCGTTCTGGAATATCAATTCAAGGGAGGTTATTCAACCTCACGTAATCATGATCTAATATGAGTCAAAGAACTGACAGGTTCGTATCCTCCATTGATGATTTCATTTCTATTTTACAGACTACACATTAACAAAAACCAACCCAACAAACCTACAGCGAAAACAAAATTCGAATTGTTATAGTGTTATAATTTGCACTGATTTTTTATGTCAATGACAGGAATTGTTAAGACAAGATATATAAAAATCAACTACAAGTGCTGAAATGCAAAGTCCACGGCTCACCCCTTTATAAGCATTATGACGAAGTGGTGATACTTATTATGAGGCTAGGAATCTCTTTCAATGGACATGTACATGAGGTAGTTCACTTTGCTATCTAGAGCTATCATCTACTATAAAGACAAATACCGGTGCGCCATAGGGCTGTGTTCTATCACATGTATTATTTATCTTGTACACCAATGACGGCATCAGCCGCAAATGTTATTGTATAACGGTCAAGTTTGCGGATGATGCAGCCCTGGTAGGGCTCATACAGAATGAGGATGAACAGCAGTATAGAGATGATATATGTGACTTTGTATCATGGTGTAAACATAATTATCTTCAAGTGAATGTGAAGAAAACTAAGGAACTTATTATTGACTTCAGAACTAAGAARAACACCAAGTTGCCAGTTATAATTAACAATGAACCTGCTGAAACCGTAGATGAATACATGTACAAGTATCTTGGTACATATAGTGATAACAAACTGAATTTTAATGTTAACACAGATGCTATATTCAATAAGTGTCAACAAAGGTTACACATCTTGCGCAAATTGAGATCTTTCAATGTTAATCAATCAATTATGTGTCTTTTCTATCAGTGCTTTATACAGAGCATTCTGGCTTTTTCTGTACAATGCTGGTATGGAACCTTGTCCCTTAAAAACAGAAACTGTCTCACCAGAAAAGGTTTATTTAGCCAGTAAAATTGCAGGTGTATCTTTTGCTAGCTTAAATGAAATATATGAAGAAAGAGTTCTCAAGTCACCCCTGATCCAGATCATCCCATCTACTACGAGTATAAATTACTGCCTTCTGGACGCCGTTATAATTTACCCCGTTTTAAATCCAATCGTGCCATGAATTCCTTTGTTCCTGCCAGTATTAATCTTTTAAATGATTCCTAGTGTTTGTCTCACCTTGTTGGCGTGTTATATGTGTGTTATTTATTGTATGAAAATAATTTAATCATTTTATCAATGTTTGAGCTCTGTACTTTACACAAGAATTCCCTCACGAGTAATAAAGTATTGTCATTGTCATTGTCATTACAAAACACCTCAAACCATGGAGTTACCTGCCCTTGAGCAGTGGTATCTAAGGGTGTGACGTCACAGACAGTGACGAACTGCGCCACATGCATGATGCCGTCTTTGAGATTAGCGCCAGCTTTATCGACACATCTACGCGATATGCCGTCAATACCAACTCTTCCTTCGAGGTAAGTGTTCGACAACTTTTATAATGTAACAATATACAGTCGAAAGTAGTTGGAACAATTTATGTGCTATGATATTTAGTAAGTATGTGAACTAACTGATTGTAAAAAGTCCCCCCTCATTTGAGTATTTCAACATGATGTAGCCAGTACCTGTTCATTAATACAGTGTATACATAATACATGCATAAACCATTTTCCTGAGTGAACTGTAACCAATTATTTTCCTTTTGTTTCAACTTGTTACGAGATTATGGAAGAAAAGAGGCAGAAAATGAAAAACATCTTAAGTTCTTTTCCAAACTGGAAGTAACAGAAGGCGCGGGTTTTCGCTTGCCTCAGTTTAATCAAAATACTGTGTTTCAATGTATTGAACGTATCTTATCTTTGACTCATGTAGTGTGTGCGTAATGGAAAATGGTATTTTGTTTCTTTTCAGGCTGCTTTTCAACGAGATTGGGATTCAGTCTCGAGTGAACTATTTCAGAGGTACATTTACTTTATAGCTAGTTTTACAAAAGAAATAATGTATGTTGAGGGAAAGGCCTGAAATAAATATGAATGAAATAAAACTGTCCCAACAGAAACAATACACCCAGTATCCATATCGTTTTAATTGCAGTCTATTAAAACTAATGCCAACACTTTTAGGGCGGTATGTTATCAATACACTTATGCTTTTTCAGATATGATAACCGACCAAAGTCACATGGTCCTTATGATCTACACAATTGTTGTTGGAGGTGGTAAGTATATTTTCCATCTATTTCTGTGACATATGTATAAGAGGCTATTTAATTCGCGTCAACATGGAAGAATTATTTCCTTACATACTTCAAACCGAACTGTACCTTCAATGAAGGAAACCCAAGTTCTATGGATAGTCAACTTGACTATCCATAGAACTTGGTTTTCCTTCATCTATACAACTTCTAAAAATGCCTCTCAAAGATGTATCTTAATTATTTGTGGAAATAAATTTCCCACTGTCTCACACTGTGTGTTTAAAAGCTGATACACATTGATGCCTTACAGCTTGTGTCAGCACGTGGGGATCATATGGATCTGAACCTTTGTTTTGTAGCTATTAAATGATGCTGTATTGAAAATGGTGAGTTCTTTTCGTTTTTGTTTTCACAAATATCGAATTATGTTTATACCTTTTCAGTGATCTTCGTTGGCATCTTCTTGGTTGTAAGGTTATGTGTACGAAGATGCCGATCCGTTGTCAGAGGTCGCCACAGCGTTCGTGGATCTATTGATGCCGCCGAGAATGGAAATGCCGACGACATTGTCTCCCTGGCTCCACACGAAGATTTCACTCTGGCTCCTAACACCTCGTGGTGGGAGGTCGTCGAGAAGAGAGAGGCGGAAGACCCAACTTTCGGTCAGGATGTGGTGATAGCACCAGAGTACTGTGTGGAAGACGAGGTTTTGAGTTATGACCCAGAATACTGCCTGAAGCCAGGCGCCCTCTGGTGGGAGGTGGTGGAGGCCCAGGAGAAGTCTGGGAGCTGAAGACAGAAGTAACTTCCGGGACTAATGGTCCCCGGTGACACATGGAAACCAGGATACAGGTTAAGCTGTCTCGCGGACAGACATCCCGGACACGTCGAGATCATTGTTCATCTCCACATGTGATGGCATGATGTCTGGACGAAGCTGTGAAATCCCGTTCCTTTGTGAACACAACTGTGGCAAAACTAGGTCTTGGTATGTTCATACCAAGGAGACTGTAAGCACAGTTCCATTGGGCTGTGTTCCCAAAGTGTTATGAATTCAGTATATTTATATGCTATCTCATTTATCTGAAAATATGTCTTTCATGTTATGTACTTACTGTGCAATAAATCCTATCTTGTTACGTTATCATGTATTGTCAGATTGTTTATCAATATCCAGACACTAACGCTTGGTGAGTCTGTTGCAGATTTCTACCAGCATTTTGATGGCTTGCGATCTGTAATAGACAGGCGCTCTAACAGTAATACATGGCCTCACTGTCGCTCATGTTTCTGAAGTGGCGTTATAATGTGACTCACTCACAGACTTGAGAGGCAATGTATCTGGCCCTTGTTCCTTGTTCTGTTACAGGTGTAGGGAACAAATTACCAGAAGAGAACTATTGTTTATCAACAGGACATGTACTCTCCCCCCC
>VKKT01002475.1:58782-72533 GCA_008038995.1 Haliotis laevigata | reverse complement strand
CCTCGCCATTTCAGTATTCATTAATGGAGACAGTTACAAATTTGTCTGCTTTTATACCCATATATTACATGTCAGAGAAACTGAATTTCGGGAAAGGTGTGGGTTGTATGCTTCACGTGCACAAGGGATGCGTTGTGACGAGTGCAAAGGAACTGAAACACCTTTTTAGACTACYAGAGATGTGTTGTAATACAGAGATATCATTCATGTTTAACGATCGTTAACAGTTGCTCTACTATCATGAAATATATCAGGGGGTTCTTAATTAAGTTCCAGTTGTATAATTATAGCACATTCATTATGTCAATATTAGCACATTTTACACGTCACATCTCAATGCATCTAAATGCATTTGAGGAAAGAAGTGAATATGAATGTGAAGCATAGTTCCATGAGTGTAATTATACATAAGACATAAGTAAGCACCATTTATGGCCGTTATGTAACAAAATTCAACCGTCAACCATTTTTGTTTCTTCCAGCAACATCCATGTTTGGGCTGAGTTACGATGAAAGAAAAGAGTTGCTCAACACTAATTTCACACAACAAAAACAAGGTAAGTCCATCATAAGACTTGGAAGTCCAAATACACCGTGCTCCTCATGGACCATCGGGCGACCATGCCTCATGCGAGTCCCAAATGCACAGGCAATCAGACTAATCAGAGTTTTAAAAAAAAAGGCTTAAGGATGGTATTGATAACTGATTGAGAATAATATACTTTTTGTGCATAACAGTGACAACCCCTTGTTCCTACGTTGGTAAACAGTCCAAACCAGTCCGACTTGACAAATCTGTTATTCCTTTCAACCTGTACAATCAATTTGTCTCACATGCTACTTGTTTCGTCAGTGATGTATTTTGATTTCAGATCTTAGGCTGTATCCAGGAAATATGCACAACTGGCTAAAGGACAATCACCCAGACATTTTCCAAAGACTCCAGCACTTTTTGAAGGACAAGAATCACTTTGCTTTTTGTGCACCTTCTGTTTTGCAAAGTCTGAACAGTCGACGAGCACATTTTTTGCCAAAGAACATGATCTGTGATGTGTGTATTTTCACCGAACATCAACCAACATTCGTGTTGACATTCCGGACTAGGGAAGACATACAGGACAAGGTTGGCGGACTCAATGCTGAGCTCAATAGGTACATTGTGACTAAAATCAGACGAGGAACTTCAAGCAATTTCAGCACCGTTTATGGGGTTGTGAATAAGCATGACTGCCTTTCAGACCAGCTGTTTAATGCCAAACTTGATGCCTTTATCAACTTTGTCAACACAATAGCTACCCCGTATTCTCTTCGTATGAACTATGCAACATATAGAAGTTCTGCACACTGTTTCATGAAGATGGTTCCTGAACAGACTTCTGGTATGTATAGCAGACCCTATTAAAGAGTACATTTTGTATCACGCGAAACCAAGTTATATTCCAAGAATGATTCCTATTAGCCTTATGTGAATTAAATCTTATTGCTTTCTAATGCCACACCAACTTTGAGTAACCAGGGAAATGAATAATTGATAAACAGCATAAAAAAATCTTTCTCAAGCTTTAGATTCATAGATCTGCTGCTATTTCGACCACCTTCAGCTGAAAGTTGTAGTGATCATAACCACTTTCACGTTTAAATAATGTTCAGAGACTTTCTGAATGCTTTTTGTGAAATGATGCAGATATAAAAAATATTATTTGTTGTTTGCCGCTTCACTGGGCAATATTCCACCTATACGATTGTGTTCAAACTTGTCTGGGCCAGACACAAACACTTGTGGACCAGACAATTCAGTGATTGAGATCATGTGCCTCATTCTATGTATGGCTTCAACTAAATCTTACCATATGACCTGTAAGTGAAGACCGGTCATTTTTCTCTCTGTTGCGCAACCCTATTTCCGCTACAGTTTGCCTGTGCTTCTCCCAACTAACAGGAGCTTATGTCTTCAGCAAGGTGGATCTGTCCAGTGCATATCAGCAACTTGAACTGTCTGAAGATTCCAAGGCATTGTTGGTGATTAATACTCATCAAGGCCTCAGTGAGTACCAGAGACTGACTTTCAGAGTTTCCACAACATCCGCAATGTTTCGGTGTGCTGATGGATCAGATTTTCAATGGAATAGATGGAATTGAAGTTCTGCTTGATGACATCATCACGCAGAACAGAGAACGAAGCTCAACAGCTCGTATTGGTGGATAAAGTCCCAGGAAGACTTGTACAGTATGGTATCAAGCTCAAGTTGAAAAATGCAAGTTCATAACAAGGGCAATAAAATACCTGGGACGTCGCATTGATGCAGAAGGAATTCATCCTCTAGGTGACAAGATCACGGCTATCACAAAAACTCCAAGACCGAAGAACCTGACGGAGAGCATTCATCAGCATGGTGAACTGCTATGGAAAGTTCATCACAAATATGTCACTGCTACTGGCTTGGTTGTACAGTTTGCTAAAGGGAAATGTTGCATGGAAATGGAAGAAGGAACAGGAATATGCCTTCACGCAGTGTAAAGCAGAACTATCAAGTAACAGTGTCTTGGTCAACTATGACACTAATCATCCGCTCACTTTGACGTGTAACGCCTCAACAAATGGAATATGGTGTGTCATATGACACGTTATGGAGGACGGAAGTGAACGACCAGTGGCGTATGCATCCTGGACAATGACAGTCTCAAAGACTAACTACACACCGCTAGAGAAGGAAGCTTTGGCCATCATCTTTAGGGTAGAGAAGTTCCACAAGTACCAATATGGCAGAAGCTATATCCTGATTACAGATCATAAGCTACTCACTACAATCTTTGGGCCAAAGACTGGAGTTCCAATGCTAATGGGCACTTGTCCTCAGGGCACACAAGTATGAGATCAGATACTGTGAGTCGTCTGAGTACAGTAACGCCAACTGCTTGTCAAGATTGCATTGGGAGTCATCGTAGCTGGCAACCGAAGAACAGAGTAATCGGGTTAACTACCTAGACAATCTACCCACCTTAGCAGAGCAGATTGCCGAAGCAACCAGGAGAGATGTTCTTTCAAGAGTATTACAGTAAACGCAAAGTGGATGGCCAAATCATGTAGATGCAACCCTGGAAGAGGATCCATATCGACTATGGGGAGTTCAGATCCCAAGAGTTCTTGGTGGTGATAGACAGCCGGACCAAATGGCATGAAGTGGTATTTATGTCATCAACGACAGCAGGTAGAGCCATAGAAGATTTCAGGGGGCTGTTTTCAGCCATTGGTTTGCCTGCCGAAGTGTTATCTAACAATGGACCTAAATTCACATGCGAAGAATTTTATAGAGTCAAGAAAATTCTATACCTATTTGGTATTTACATCACGACCCAGATGTGGCAGATCAGCAGCTGAGGGAGTTTGTGAGACTACCAGACTGAGCCCAGGTCCGGTGACGACACCAAATCCAAAGATCAACTCAGAGAGCAGTCAGCCCCGCAGTGACGATGTGGCCAGGCGATATCCTGCCCGCTTGAGAAAGCCAGTGGAGGGGCTTGATCTGTGAAACGAACTTTAAATCTTTGTGATAAAGACTTAAAGCCCAAGTTAGGATTTAGTTAAAAGTTGAAAGGTTCACCCTGACTAGGTGATGGACTCTAAACTTTCAGGGATATGAGTAAACGTCTTTAAATCGTTGTGATAAAGACTTAGTGTTAAAGCCGAAGTTGAGGATTTAGTTAAAAGTTGAAAGTTTCACCCTTACTATGTGATGGACTCTAAACTTTCAGGGATATGAGTTAACGTTAATACTTGTGTTATATAAATGTTGTGGCAACGTTTTCATGTTCCGGCATATGTTGCTCATTTCATCAAGAGTTCATCAAGAGAAAGGGAGTCATATAATCATCTGAATTATCAGGGGAACAAATGCTTCTTCTCCTGCTTAGTTTCATATGTTTAAAAATTGTTCCCACCAATATATTTGTGAGATCTCATTTTCTTGTCAAAATATTATCATGAACTTATAAATGACACACATTGTATCGAGATCCATCACCTTTGATTTTCTGAACCAGGATTTGGATCTGGGACAGAACTGATTGTCGAGTGATGTTGCGGACAGTTCTATGTCTGGACCAGACACTCCAGTGATCAACAGCATGAGCATCGATCTGAGCAATTGGGAACCAATTACATGTGTCAACCAAGTCAGCGAGCCTGACCACCCGATCCTGTTAGTCGCCTCTTATGACAAGCATAGTTGCCTTTTGTGGCAAGCATGGGTTGCCGAAGATCAATTCTACCCCAGATCTTCACGGGTCAATATCTGCCTGAAGGCATCCAGAGTCCTCTCTGTGGATAAAATCTTGTCCGAGCATGATAACGCGTCTGCAAGGATGTTGATGTTTCCTGGTATGTGTCTTACTTCAATTGTGGAATCCAGACTGTAACGTAAATCGTATATTTCCGTCGTGTGGTCCATAAGGTCTTGAGAGTATCTACAAGTCTGTTGACATAGGCAACTACCAAGGTGTTGTCCACGGCTACTAGAAGTGAGGAGTTTCTGAGTATTAGTGCCCAGTACACGATGACTAATAAGACCGTTATCAGCATCAAAATGTTGATATGGACTGGTGAAGGACAATCTGGTGAGGGTTGCATCATTGGAGTCCTGTGAATGACATTGTCGGGTTTCATACACCAGGCGAAACCCGTCGGGTGTTATGACAGAGTCTACCTGTTTCCTTCGATGTTGATCAATCCAATTCTGGATGAATCTTGTAGATGATGTAGACGATTTCTAAATGTTAGATCGTGCATAGATGTGAGCACTGCCAATAGCCAGTACACTCTACATCCATTGCCTTAGAGTGTTTAGAATTTTTTCACTTTGATATCCTGGTTGTGATATCCTGATAGCATTCAAATGGGATACCTTGCTAAGTGTCGAAAATGGCCCCTATGTATTTCTGTACCTTCTTGGGCTGAGGCTCAATTTTTTTATGCACTAGGAGCTCCAAATTTAAAAAAAACTCCCTCAGATAATAACATGAATCGTCTACAAATCCATGAATCCTGATCCGTTGCAGATGGAGATACGCCAGAACCAGTAGTACAGGCTGCTCCATAACTGAAACCTGTAAATCTCCTAGGATCTGCAAGGCATGTACTTGTTGAACCGCAGGATCTGTTAGAGTGCCCTATGCAGTCCATGCTGTAGGGGTGGTACCTGCAGCTGGTAGGGCCTGCCTTTAAATCCAGACCTTGGACTTCGTCTATTTCATCATTCAAGGGGAGAAAGTCACAGCTATCAACCGACGCGAAGTCTGTCTGGCAGCATCTAAGTTGACAATTCTGAATCGCTGGCTGAATACCTCGGTGCATGCGTTAAAATTCAGGGAGCCTGGGTACTCCTCCACCGAGGTGATAGTCATGGGCAGTGATGGCCTAAACGAACTAGTTTACTCTCAAATGGTGTCATATTCTCCGAAGAGCTCAGGGCTGCTGATAGAACTTGTTCTGTAAAATATTTCACATCAGGGATGGTGGGTCGAGCTATAGTCTGATCAGCATGGACAGGGATGACGTCATGAGTGAGGGGGTGTTTCTTTGCCAACTTCTTCTCCTGCCCTTTCTTCACTATCAAGGGCATTTATCTCAAACGCCACTGGCGACAGAGATTGACACTTACCGCATCTGGAGACAAAGGAACATGGCGTTTGGACACACACACACACCATTGCCTATGAAGATTGCGAGGGGACATAAGTTGACCACAAATTTAAATTTAGCTCCCAAGGGAACAGTTGAAATATATTTGCTATCTTCACATATACCCATATTTCAATAAATTCAAACTCTTATGAACCATGAACAAGTTTACACATGTGATCATGTGTGCTACAGGTATAATTATCAGGTTACGACGAGCACGTCAGCGTGGTAACACTTGGGAAGGCCACTAGGAAGTAAGACAACACCATGTGATGAATGTTTAAAGATTTTATTCATGTTTAACCTGTGGATCAGAAGTTTCAGGTGTTAAACGTATTTGTAGGAATTATGAGCCCACACTTTTAACATACGGGATGACGTGAGATTGCTTGTCCATTATGAAAAAAACGCTTCTCAAGCAGAAACAATGACTTAAAGGCTGACAAAAAGACAAAGGTTACACCATGAGAAACTGGGAAATACCATTGTTCATGGTGTGTGGGTAACCAGCATGAAAAGCATGCATGACCCAGATTCCAGGGATGTTACTCGTTGTTTGGGTGAATACATTTTAGAAGCTGGAAGCCTAGATCGAATGATGGAAAGGGTATGCAAGATTGGATAAGTTTTGAAATTAAGGTTTTACAGACAGTTTGTGGCAACAGTCAATATGTCTTTTACCCTGCTAGCACATATCAAGCAATGTTAATGTCATTCTTTTTGTTTTGGTTTTCCTTCTTTTTACTCATATATTATGACCTTTGCTCAAGTCAAATTCAGGCTCTACTGTCCATTACCGATTCTGTGGTGATTATGAAAGAAATGGCCTCCAAACGTGTCTGTTTATCCAGGGTTTCTATTCTAAATAGAAATACATAGTGAATGATTCCTTTTTGTCTACAGACTTGACAGCAGATTACATCGAACATGGAAAAGAGCTCTTCATTGAGAGAAATGGTTTCACCCAATGCAAAGACAGACTGAAAACGCACAAGAGTGTGGTGATTGTCTCCCCTCCAGGTGAAGGTAAAACGACACTAGGACTAGCCCTCCTGAGGTACTTCAGAGATGTTCAACAAGAAGATGGAGCCAAGTACCAGCCCATCATTCTACAAACACAAGAAGAATGGCAAAAGCAAATCGACAAAACCAGTCACCAGATAATTCTCATCGATGACATGTTTGGTATGTATGTTCTTTCCCAGTCAAAACTCTGCCATTGGAGAGACAAGATGCCAGAGATGATCCATTCCTTAGTTGGTGGGTCGAAGCTGCTAGTTATGACCTTGCGAAACAACATTTATCGTGATCTTTCAGCAACATGTACACTGAAACTATTTCAACCTGACAACGTTATTGACCTCTGGTTCACGAGACCACTGTTGTCCCAAGATAAAGAGTCGCTTGCCCAAATCTACTCTCAGCATCATGGTGCTAATGTTTCTGAGGACTACATAAAGGCAGTAGCTACTGCTGAAAGTGTTCCGGGTT
The DNA here is from genome assembly GCA_008038995.1 of Haliotis laevigata. Taxonomy (NCBI): domain Eukaryota; kingdom Metazoa; phylum Mollusca; class Gastropoda; order Lepetellida; family Haliotidae; genus Haliotis; species Haliotis laevigata. The sequence continues at coordinate 65,362 of VKKT01002475.1, read as the reverse complement.
TTCCTCTGCTATGCAAGACTCTAATGCAGTCAGTCGCAAAAGGAAATGGAGCTTCAAGGAACGACATGGATTGTGTCCACATTCAAATACTATCAACAGAAATTCAGAATCTGAAAGACAATGACCTGTACACGTTTGCTCTCCTTGTTATTGTTGTGCTTAATGGTGGTTCTGTTAACAAAGATAACACTCCATCATGTTCGAGGGACGTTTTACAGTGCCTCAAGTGTTCACACTATGAATTTAAGAGTCTCCTCTGTCATTGCAAGGCATACTTCGACATTTACCTCAAAGAAAATGGGGAAACAATAACATTTTTACACCAAAATGTACAGCAGGCAGTTGCAAGAGTGTTCTCCTTATCACATCCTATGATAATGATACAAAATGGTAGTATCAAACAGTTATCAGATATATTCACTGTGACAACATATGAGGACATATCCAAAATATCTCCAGTCTGGAAAATAAGCCTCGTCAGTGTTGACGAATGGAAGGAATTGGGCAGAAGATTCATTGTTCTCATACAGAATGGAGAGGTTGCTGACGTTTGTGGACACGAATCGTTCAACAACATGGCCTTCATTGAAACATTCTTTAAACTTCAATCACAAACGAAAATGTCCAAGTTACTACTGACTCAAGACAGTCAACATGGTTTGCCAATGTTATACTGGAGTGTTTTCAAGAACAACTCTTTTCTCACTGAGACTATCATTGATAAGATGAAAATATCTACTAAAACAAGACTGGAAAAGATCATGTCAATGTTTGGAAAAAAGATAAATAGGGCCAGGGAGATTGAGATGTTTGAATCAACTGCGATAGCCTCACTATTGGCAGGAAACATCGATTCTCTGAAAGAGGTTCTCAAAGCATTGCCTGAAAGCAGTAAGCAAAACCTCATTAAGATGAACGTAGGCAGGAATACATATCCTATCAGAAACAGGCAGCAAACAATGCAAAATATCCGTGAATATCAGACATTGTCAGACCTTGCAGTAGATAAAGGCTGTATTGGAGCTCTGGAAGTGTTGAGAACACTCGTTGAAGATGTTGAAGATCTGCAAATTGGACAAAATGTCAAAAAGGCAATTTTAGAGGGAAATCAAAACAAGCTTCGAGAACTTTTGGAAACCATTTCCAAAATGGGACTAGAAGAAATCTTACAATCATTGACTGAAGCAGAAGATGGAAGGGAGCACACATTTCTTTGTGTGGCTGTTCAACAAGGAAGTATCGACATGGTGAGGGAGCTTGTAGAGTTTGGAGATGTACATATGACTGAATGTTGTAGACCATTGCTCCAAACCTGCCTTCAACATGATAACCTCCAGATTGCCCAGTATCTGCTCGAGAATGAGTATGAAACAATTGCCACTGATCAAAGTATGTTGATGCCTCAGCTATGTGAACAGAACAACACATCAGCAGTGGAACTACTCCTTGAACATAGATGTGATGTTAATACAAGGAGTACAACAGGATTTACTTTGTTGCAGATAGCTTGTACAAAAAACTACTGTGAGCTTTTAAGAACCCTCTTACGTTACAACCCCGACGTGGTGAAGGCAGATTCAGATGGAAACACTGTTCTCCATCAGTCTGTGAATCAAAGGCTCAAAGATATTGTTGCAACACTTGCACATTACCTCCAAAGAAACCATCAAAACCTAAACTGTAGAAACAAAGAGGGCAATACAGCACTAATGATGGCCATCAAGGGGAAAGATGTTGAAACTGCAAACATTCTGCTGGGATACAATATGGCTGTAAACACTGTCAACAACAACGGGGACACACCTCTTCACTATGCCTGCAACATACCTAGTATGGACATAGTAACTTTTCTCCTGAGACGGGATGCACATGTGAATATTTCAAACAAACAAGGAGTGACACCACTGCATGTAGCTTCTAGCAATGGAGATTTGAAAACTATTCAGCATGTTGATGAGCATTCAACTTGTCAAAAAACATCAAGATCGCACGATACATTGTGTATCAGAGATGGGATAGTCAACGTACTTCTCAAAAAAGGTGCCGATGTCAATCTGCAGACTGTGACAGGTGACACAGCACTTCATTATGCTTGCAGACACGGCACACATTCTGCCGTGGGTGCTCTTATTAAAGCGGATGCACTGATTGAAGTGAAAAACAAGTTTGGTGAAGTACCACTACATTTAGCCTGTATGACACCGTGGAGCACAGAGATCAGTTTACTCCTTACATGCTCTGTTGTTGATATGAAGACTGCAGCAGGTAATACCCCTCTTCATTTATCCTGCTCAAGTAACAACACGAACGCAGTTCAAACCCTCCTGAACATGGAAGCAGATGTGAATGCCCAAAACAATGGTCACCATACACCACTATGCATTGCATTTGGGAGAAAAAGCCATGGAGCATTAGAGATCCTGTTAAACAAATACAGACCTACTAACCTGAAGCATGTCATGTGCTCCACTAATGAGAACAGGTGTGCTGCAGCCTGGCTTGCATGTTCTAAGGTTGAACATCCCACTGCAATTTACAGTGACTTTACTCTTATCAAAGAACCAATATTAGAGCACCTGTGTAGAAGAAATAATTTGGAGGATATGGAACGTCTTCTCGTGCAAGACGTGTCCCTGGAGACCATCAATCAATGTCTATATCTGGCTTGCACACTCAGACATGTAAGTATCATTATGGCCCTGTTGGAACATAATGCCAATCCAGGATGGAAAACTCGTAAAGACAACACATCATTACATGCTGCTGTTGCCTCAAATTCAGAAGAGACTGTAAATGCCCTGCTGTTAGCAAAGAATATCAAGGAATGCATCAACGCCAAGAACAAAACTGGAGATACTGCCCTACACATAGCATGTACACATACGCATACAGAAATCCTGAAAACACTGTTAAAGTCTGGTGCTGATGCAAACATCAGGAACACATCTGATGAAGCTCCCTTACATGTGGCTTGCAAACAAAAAGATGCAAAAACTGTTGAAATCCTTTTAGAGAAAGGTTTTGATGCAAACTCCCTAGCAAGGGGTTATTCTCCTCTTCATATCGCATGTGAGTATTCTAATCTGGCCGTGGTTCGGGTTTTGGTTGAATACAAAGCTAACGTTAATGTGGCTGCAAGCAAGACAACGCCTCTTCATGTTGCTGAAAAGGAAAGGAAAGAAGATATTGTTCGCTATCTCATTCAAAATGGGGCCAACAAGTTTGCCAGAGATGTCGACCAATGTACCCCTCTTGCATATAGATACTATGCCAATGGTCATGTACACATCACTCCTGATGTGGAATTATTGTTGAACAAGGGATCAGATGTGAACTGCGCCTTGTCGGATGGAAACACAGCATTAATACATGAGGTTAGACAAAATCACCTAGATGTAGTCAAGGAGCTGGTTAGGAGAGGGGCCATCATTGACAAGCATGACATAGATGAACGTTCTCCGCTCCTACTAGCTTGCTATTTGGGGTTTGCTGAGATTGTCAAGTATCTTGTTCAAATTAAGGCCACCATTGACAATCCTGACGAGCAAGGTCGGACACCTCTTTACATGGCATGCGAACATGGGCATGCTGGTATTGCCAAGTACCTCATTGACAACGGAGCTAATCCAAATTTTGTAAGTACAGATGAGAGAAGGAGGACTCCAATGAGCATAATGAAGAAAAGCAAAAATGAAGAAATAAAAGGACTGTACAAAATGATCCAGCGTCCGAAGGATCAGAATTAAGGTGCCTGTAATCAAATGTATTCTTTGTATTTATCAACTTGTTGACCATTATGACAAGGGAAGTAGAAACAAATTTGGTAAATCCATGTATTCTGTAAATGGACTGAAAGATCCCATCATCATTGATATGGGAAAATATATTGTTGGTGGGTATAGTATTGAGATCGAGATTGAGCTTTAACGTGGGTGAGTACGTTTTTTACGCCGCTGTTAGCAATATTCCAGCAATATCACAGCGTGCCAGAGCATAATGCAAATGCCAAAGAGGTCTGAACAAAATGGAATCTGTTTGGGCAGATAATTGAAACTGATTATTATCTGGTAATGAAGTTCAGTGTCAATATGTAGGTAGTCAAAGGCATAATATTGTTTGGGATAATTTTGTAAGTTCAATATTGTCTACAAAATGAATTGTTCCAAACCAAATTTGTTACCAGATAAATATTGTACTTTCAATGTCTGAAGTTAGCTAGAGTTATGGTTTAATGTGGTCAGAAATTCTATTTTTGTATCTTATTAACCTTACCCATGCAAATTGCTCTCTGTAACCACAAACATTTAGCAATTTCAGTTTCAGTATATAGCCAGCTTAATGGTATAATGTTGTTCAGAATAACATTTGTGTGTAGATATTGTCTGTAGAATTAACTGTATCTAAACTAAGTTTGTTAGTCCCCAAGCATTTTTTCTTTATGACTATAACAATTAATGTAATTTCAATGTCTGTAAACAAGGACTGTACACTACAGTTAAAACAAACTCAAAGTGACCACTTATGTCGGTCATAATCGTAATTCATTGTCCGCATTTCAACTGATATATAGCAAGTGGCAGTGACCCCAATAGACAGTTTCTTACATCTGTGTTCTTTATATATACATTGTTTACTGTAATCTAATGTGTAATATTGTTAAAGAATGATATGACTTTGTGTGTAACTTTAAAAGATACGATTCCAGAATTTTAATTGCATCTAACCAAATTAGTTTTTCATCATAAAAAGAATTGCTTTTAGCAACAATAACATATGTTATTGATTGTATTTCAGTTAATAGCCAGCTTAAAGGTATAGTGTTGTCAGAAATAGTATTGTCACTTGAATATAGTCTCCAGAATTTACTATATGTAACCACATATTAGCTTGCCATCACAATCAAAGCACTGTCATTAAACAAAACAAATTTTGTACTTTTATGTCTGTAAATAGCTGTTTTTATGGTCTGATGTTGAGTGATATCTTTGAAATTTCAGGCTTAGACCCCAAAAACAGTTTCTTATACATGTATTCGTGTTGCGATATGCATTGTTTACTGTAATTTAATGTGTCATGATTAGAATTATATTTGTGTACCTTTAAGATACATTGTCTCCAGAATTAACTGCATCGAACAAAATCAGTTTGTCATCATATAACGAACCTGGTATGATACGATGGAAGTCTGAATTTGAACCCTGAGCGCCTGACAGTCGACCGGTTGTATTCCCCACGGGGATCGTTCTGTACTTTACCAGGAGTAATATATTATGTCAGTGCTTTGAGCGTGCAATGTGCATGGATAAATGCTTAATATAAATGGACTATTATTATTATTGTCTGGACTCGATCATGGTTCAGATTTGATTATTGCTTGGTGTTGTGTTTAAGCAACAAACACACGAACAAACAAAGCACCCTGTCAGATTGATGTGAGGGGGGGAGCAGAAGCATACAGGTCTTAAATGTCGACCATTAAGGTGAATCCATGAGAACCAGTGTAGTACGGGCAAACCTTCAAACTTAATCTATGACAATTTGGCATTTGACCTGGCCATTGGTTTCTGACATGCATAAAGGATAGAGATTTAACCAGTCAGTTGTTTGACCTTTGTACTGAGTAGCTTTAGGCCAGGCTTCTCACCTGGGAAGTTTCATCAACCGGTGAGTGAAAGGTACAATTCAAAACTAAACACAAAGAAATATTACATCTTGACCGATTGCATTGTTTGTTAGTTTGTTTGTCATTTAAACCCACACACAGCAATATTCCGCCTCTATGACAGGTATCTGTAAGTAATCGAGTATGGACCAGGCCGCTCAGTCACTGGCATCAATCTACGTAAGTGGGAGCATTACATCAAGCCTGACCACCCGATCCCATTAATTGTACCTTACGACAAGCTTGGGTTAGTGAAGACCAATTCTAACCCATATCTTCAATATTTACTAATTTTAGTGATATGAAGTTACTGAGGTGTGTTGTGTCAACATTAAATATTCTTCTGTAATAAATAATTGCTGAAATACATTCACCTGCCATATTCTGTCCTTACTTTCAGCTACAGACCTGTACCATATATTTGTACTTGTTCAACATTTGCATTTGCAATTTCTTCAGGTAATATGTTATTTTAAGTGAGTGAGTGAGTATGGTTTTACGCCGTTTTTAGCAATATTCCAGCAGTATCATGGTGGAGGACACCCGAAATGGGCTCCACATATTATACCCATGTGGGGAAGCAAACACTTTAACCACTAGGCTACCCCACCGCCCCAGATATTTTAAGATTAGGTGTGTTGGTGGTGTTCTGTCCATTTGCTCCTTTCCAAAAAAATTTACAAGAAACCCACTGAAGGCAAAAGCAACAAATTTTAAAAGTAACTGAGTTGGCATCAATGCTCATTTAAATGGTCTGCCAGCACCATCCTGGGAGGGCCAGCTTAATGTGGAGCAAAACCTGAAGTGATGCTGTCCATCATACCTGAGGTGAAGTGAGGTGAATTGGGGTTTAACATTGTGCTTGAGAATATTTCGCTTATATGACGACATGCATGCGTGTGTATGTGTATGTGCGGC
>VKKT01002474.1:121025-133623 GCA_008038995.1 Haliotis laevigata | reverse complement strand
ACCAGCGCCTTGAGCATGCACTAGTGCGTGGATATGTGTGCTATATAAATATCCAATAATAATAATAATAATGCATTGCCCCGCTGTTTATGAATAACAGTTGACTGGTGGTGTTAGTCATGCTGGATGCCTTGCTCATCCTTATTACAGATAAAACAAATGCTGACATTATTGGACTTGAATAATGCAAATTTCATTCTAAATATATATATTTATTTTATATGTATATATATTTTTTAAATTGCGAATTGAAAAATAATATAATCAAAAGTATTATTTTAACGAACAGAAAATATGCAGACAATAATTAATACAACCAACACACTCACGAGATCATCATATGCATTAACCAAGTAAATATTTTCACAATAGTGAAATATCTCTACCAAAGGTCCTCAATAACATTACGACAATTTCACAAGCATGTGTCATGTATTACAAATAGCGGGTCCCGTCATGTAACGCCCAATTTCACATTTAATTGTTGATTAAAATATTGCTTGCGGTAAAGCACAATAAATTTCATAATGTACCGTTACGCGAGCACGTGAAGCTGTTACCATTACCCCTGATTGCCCCAATAAACATAGAACCATCTTACTAGTAATATTACGTGTTGTCCGTTGTTTGAAGGGATGTTAATTGAATGTGGAAACATTTAATTTAGTTCAACAAAAAGACAGTGTAATTATTTGCAGCTATGGTAATGGGATATATGAATGTTGCAGGCTTAATTGAGCGATGGGTCACTGCCTTGCATAATAAGATATGTCCTGAGTGGGAGCAGGACAAAAACCTGAGTACCATGTGACGTTGAGGCATTATGATACAGTTTCATCTTTATTTTTTTATAATTAGTACAGATAATTAGAAACGTATTGCACAAAATAATTTCAAAAACATTCTAACGGTCACAACGACTCAGAAGCATAGAACGAGTTCAACTATTACGTTGAAAAATATTTAATATTATTTATCGAAGCAGAAAATATATCGAAAAAACACGAATATATTTGCGTATTACTTTTGCGTCACATGGTGTTATTTTCGTTATTTACAGGTGATACATGTAAGGTAATTTTGATTGTTCAACTTTAAAGGTGAAGACGAAAATACAATAAAGACATAAAATTTCACGAAACTAAAAATTTCAAGTTTAAAATAACGCTGTCAGTTCAATAAATGTTTAACAACAAAGATGATCATGATGATGATATAAAATTTAACGTACTTACGATTTTGGACCATTTTGCCATTTTAGTATTACCAGATGATGCCACTAACAGGTCGATCAGAAAGAAATTACCAGAATTTGGAAACGGTACAAAATCAGGTATTCATTGGATTTATTGGAATGTCCACTATGCGAATATATGTTTGAAGTTATAGATATTTTTAGTCGGAAAATGTTAAAACTTCGTTGATGCTCGTGGGATCTCCAAACTTCGCACAGGTAAAGAGATTATCGAATTAACCGCGAATTCACCAAGTTCTTCCAGGATGACTTCAAAGACAGCACTGACTGCGCCTACATCATAACGTCTTCACTGTTGGTTTTTTCCTCATATAGAAACACACAGGTCGTATTGTCAGGAGGGGGCGGGGGGACGAACCGAACAGACCCCTATTGTTTTATTTGTTTACCTGTTCTACAGGTAAATCTCTTAATAGTCGCATGATAGGACGAGGTAATCGCTTCTTCCTTGTGGGACCAGCAGCATGACCCCCACTTGAGAAGAGAGGAGCAGGTCCGCATCATAAAACGTTCTTCATACAAGGTCTATATTCGCGTAAACAGGCGTGTGGGTTATGTGTGGTATTTAACGCAGGGATTATCGGATTATCTATCGCTTTATGCCTAATTCGCAGTAACACATGCTACAGAGGGCACATACGGTCCGATCACCGGGGACAGGTCCTAATTTCTTGAAAAGGCTTTTATGGAATGTTCCGCAATATAACGGTTTCGAATTCCGCCTACAAGAGATCTGTTATGGTTTAAAGTATTTGCCTCTGTGTCGCTTCCAATCTATCATCCGCCCATCCGAAACAATGCATCGATTCTTTTGGGAAATATGCGCAGTTTGTGACTTTGGGATGTTAAGATCTCCAAACATGCGTAAATGAAACATAAAAGATTTATCATTTATGCTGGAAAAGTTAAAGGTGGACATTTGTGGGGATAAATGCCCCGGGCGTCGATTGAAGTGTAGTACTGACACCGTCAGGTATGAATGAGATGCACTCATATGGTGCTGTGTTCCCAGATACCTCATGATGTCCACATCCTGTTGCGAGGGGTCACTGAAAAGCAGGGTACTTATTGAACCGAACAATGCGGGTCGTATTATTACCTATTGATTTGTCATACATTTTGTTCTAGGAATTAACTGTGTTACAGATGTCAACCGGCCTAGATATATACTTTACAATAACTATTGGCATTCGACTGAACTTATATTTTGTACTTGTAACATAGATCTTTAGTTTCTATGCTTGTACACGAACAATTACAAATGTGCTGTAGTACAAAGGATCTTCATTAATCTGGACACCGTGTAATCCAGAAATGATAAATATTCATCTGTCTTTTGTGCACTCTTTGAGAAAACTGTTCATGAATACTCAGTCTGAGGCTCTATAAATTATCAGTTTTTCATTAATTTTCTTAAGTCATATTTGGACTATTACATACTGCGATATTTGACAACTTGGTCACCCATTTTAACACATTGGTAGGACAGGAACTTTTCTTACTTCTAGTATGTTTTCTTTGAGCAAAGGAGTTTCCATGTGTCTACCCTGATATATTTCCACAAGAAAACACAGAGAACAATGTACAGTTATGTCCGATGTAGTTCTTAGTCTGACGTGGGTTAGCCCAAACAAGTTAGTACTTAAAGGTTTTTGAAACAAAATAGCTGTGGAAAATATAGGAATAGATAAGTTATAATCGGTGATTACACCAGGCGTTCGCTAAAAAATGAAGAATGGGGACTATTGCGTGCTTGACAACGACATTATAATCTATGTCGAAACGTCGCCTATATAGAATAAAGAAGTTTTTTTGTGGGTTTTTTGTATATCCATAAAAATAGTCCTCATTCTTCAACTACCAAACTTCTAGTTCGCTAAATGGGCAAACATGTCCGGCCCTACCTATAGCATCCGCCTTCAATACAATATACATAAATAGCCTTCTTTGTTACATTTCTTTTATGAAATAGTGAGTTACGATACAAATTATACGATGTCCAAGATATTTTATGGATTAAACTTCTTTTTAATTTCTCTCACGACGTTTCGAGACCATTCCATAAAGTATCTTGGACATCAATGTACAACTTCTAAATGCCACTGAAAGAAATTATACGTGGGACCTCTATATGACGCAGTTTGTGGTAAGAAAAGCAAATAGGTTATGTCTGTTGGTGATCAACAACGAGAGAGCGAAAACTGCCATTCTTAATATTTGCTGCTCCAGCCCTTCAATGAAATGACCGCTTCTTCATACTGGGCGAAGCCTATCTCCTTGCTACAGACAAACGAATGTGAGCGGGTTACTAAGCGAATATCATGTGTAGAGCAGAACGTGCTTACCCTTTTCGCGAACACCCGGTGTCATCACTGATTTTCAGTAATTTATGGAATATAATTTTCACAGCTACTTCCCCTTTCCAAAAAAACATATTTTTTCCGAGATTGTTTAAGAGAAAAGTAACTGTTATTATTTTTCACCGATTTTCAATAATTTACTTCTCAAAAGAAACGAAGGGTTTCATTCACTATATTCACATAAGGACAGACAGACAGACAGACAGACAGACAAAATAGTTTAGTATGCGACATGTGAATGTACATGTCAAAAATGGCAGTGGTAAAAGAACATAGAAAAATACAAACACCAGGTCAGATGGCCAATGAGACACACTAGACAATATGTTTGCATTACCCATGAGACCTCGTCTATAATGCAGATACTGATGTTTAACTTTACCCAGATAACACTGAAGTTATTGCAGGACTGATGGTGATGTTATTTCCCTATCTTGACATAACAACATAAACATCACAACGCTTTGGGAGCCAGACATCATTGTGGCTTGCCCTTGATAAAAGTGAAAGATCAAACATATTTTTGAAATGTTAAATAGGATATAACATTAGTTCATTTTTGGTATGTCGTAAAATTGCTTTATGACAAATTGCAACACTTTTGATTTTGAAAAAGATTTTTCACAGGCCACGTCGCTGCGGAGACTCGTGACGTTTAATTCTAAATGTTTTTCTACTCAGACTTGAAATCAGAGATGGGTTTTAATGTTCTCAGAAGCGACAAAACTACTTTGTAGACTCACCATGGCTATAGATGAAAGGTGAGTAATGAACATTACGTACTTCGTTTACAACACAAATACTTCACGCCGGTATAAGGGCCGATTAGAAAGACAGATAAACAGCCTGTCTCTTCCTTGAGTGGTGTCTGAGTTTTACGATTCATTTTATGTTCAATGTTCTTTGTAGGGACGAAAAGTGTTTTTTTTTGTATTCTGGATTTTGAATTTAAGAATAATATTCGAATTAGCAGGGTGATACTGAATCCTGCATGTAGTAATACCGACACGAGCAGGCCTTACCCCCGGGGGAGAAGTGTAGGGGTGGGGGGCGGTCACGCTGAATTAATCCAGGCTGAAATTCCTATCACTGTGGCGCGAAACACCATAAACTGTAACCCTGGTTCATACAGTGTGTTGAAAAGGGACAATTTTCTTCGCGCAATCGCTGATGCCTTAATCATACATTTTCAGCCATGCTATTTCGTTTCGCGGAACAAGTGACATTCCACGTTAGCAGTAATCCTTTCAACAAATTCTCCTTGTGCTTAAATGACAATATACTAACACGCTTCGTCGCAAAGTCAGGGTGAGATGAAAGCAGTTGTTTCTCGTATAGCTGTTCCAGTGTGATACACACACATGCCTTGATGTACGCGCGCGCATATGCACGTGTTTGATGTTAAGGCATGTTATGTAGACACCTTCTGCAATGCAATACACGTAGTGGTGCGCACGTATATTGTCGGTGCACACGTGTGGGTACAATTAAGCGTGTATCTGTCAGTACACTGACAGTGTTTGTGTGTACGTGACATAATAATAATAAACAAGTATGTGACAATATATTTCAAGATAGGCAATCGTAGCTGTTTAAACACATCAACGTGTATCCAGATAAACGTATTATGTAAAATATGTATATTTTTTCAAACCGAATAAACTAAAGTCATAACAATTGAGTTGAGTTTTATGTCACATCGGCATTTTTCCAGCCATATAGTGACGAGATCAAATCTGAATTAATACGCATTTTAAGTACAAAGTCTTATGTACAAAGTACATGAGTTTTATTTTAAAAGAATATATATTCATTACATTGTTATTAAAAAAACCCAGAAAATATCATAGCACCAGATCCAAAAGCAAACGATTCGTTATTCACATTACATAGTTAAAATTTATCACAAAGTGTTAACGACGCTGTTTTGAGGGCATAAATAATGCCTCTCATCGGACATTGTATATATATATTATTTGTGATATTTCCTTTCACAAATTTTCAAGTTTTAGTTTAAGCAACGAAAATAGATTAAATACACTGTATAAAGACAAAATGTATGTTTAATATATATATTGATAGAATCAGGTGACATGGACAAGTTTCCTGTACCGTAGACAACATATTATGAAATGTGTCATTATAATCCTTAACTAGTTCTTGGTAATACCCTTGCTAACAAGAGCTAGGATTTGATAAAAAGCGGTTAGTGATAAGATCTGTTTAATTATTTTAATGCTATGTTCGACACAGTAATGATATTCAATTAATAGTTAATATAAAAGACGAATATCATTAATCACTAACAGAATACCGGATGAGAGAAGTTAATTTATTTACAGTTTTCTTTTGGACATTATGCTTCATGTTCAGTTTCTATAGAGTCATCAGTTTTTTAACAATAATACTTTATTATCCGCAAATAAAAAAGAGTAATTATAAAAAGCATACATGTGCACGGCTGCACTGAGCACGGTAATAAAATCACAACAATTATTGAAAGTTCAGCTGGTTTGTATAAGTGACTGCACATCAACACAGAAAATGACTGCACATTAAGACAGAAAATAAAATATGTGTCCAACACGTTTATATGAATGTTTTCGTGGTATTTCCCGTCGCTTCTTGTTTAAATGAATGCGTTTCAGTGAATGCTTAACTTGACCGCAAAGCGTCGAGAGGGTGTTTGTGCATCTGCTCATACTAACGAGTGAAAGAGTAAATTTCAATGATAATGTTCAACTTAAAACAGGTTTGTTTCCTCTCGGGAATATCTTAAAAGAAACTCTCATTTGCAAACATTTAAACGTTTATTTTCCATATTGCTCATTGACTTGCGGTAGGAGAACGAATTCAAAATTTATTGCCCATGTCGTTGTGCAACTTCTTTCCCCTTTTTCTTCAACAAAATTTAAATAACAACAGACATCATTCGTATCAAATGTGACAAAAACGTCAGATTTTTTTGTCCTAACGAGTAGCGTCGCTGGTGCGTTGCGCGTGCGGGGGGCTGAAGAAAAACTAACCCTAAAATTGTTCATTCGTCGCCGGTAAAATCTTTAATGTTCTCACTTTCATGCACAAAAGAAGCAAAAAGATGGAAATTTGACAACACTCGTGAGCTGCTGAGGTTGGGTGGTAGTCAATCGGTTTTCGATTCCTTTTGCATTTGCCAGTGTGGGTTTTTTCCTGGTTTACCACCAAACGTTTCATTACTGGTGTAATGCCATACCCACACCTGTTGGCCGTCTCAACCAGCGCACGCGGCACACGCGGAGAGGGGCGGGGCTTATACACCACCGAAGCATCTGATTGGCTGAGAGCGCCATCTGACTGTCCCCTCTCCGTGATTGGTGTTATCGAGGGAAGAGATTTACGAAGACAGCGTGCAGCCTATGACAAGGTATTTATACGGTGTCGTTCGGTTCCGAGTTAAGAGTTGTATTCAGCGAGATCACTTGTCACTCGCCGCCTCGTTCATGAGCCGACTCGACTTTTTCAACTTGTCAACAAGCAGTTAGTGCCTATCGCTTCTGTTACGAGTTTGGATACACTGCAAACTTCTCTGAAAATGCCCCGTGCATTTCTTATCAAGAAGAGGGAGCGACCTGGGGATATACCTATCACTTTTACACCGGAGCTGGCCTACCCTACCCCTATCCTGGCCGCTCCTACACCAGTCCTGGCCTCCCCGACCCCAGTGCTGGCCTCCCCACCCCCCGGGATGGTGTGTTTGACAGAGGAGACAGGAATGGACCTGACAAAGAAGGTGGCTCGTGATGAGAGACCCCATCAAGCGTCGCCTTCTGACAAGGTCGTCACTCAAGACAGAGCTCTTCAAAGAGAAAAAGGTAATTATATTTCTTATGTTGATTTTAATTTTAGTATCATGTTTGTTTTCTTGATTTAATTTTATGATCTGCGCAATATAGTATATAGTATTCATAACCAATTAGGTACTACTTATTACAAATTCCTCCTTTACTGGAACATTTCAGAAATTTCTATGAAATTTAGATAGCCTAAGACGTATTGTGAATATTCATTGTTTACTTTGGCACCTTAATGACATAACCGTACATGTAGAACATACTTGCAAAAATGTTGAGAGTATATCAAAATATTTTTATTCTGATCTTACAGAACTGGACGAGATTTCAATACGTCTCAAGCGCCCGGATATCTACAGCAGTTCCTCACGTGGCAAAATAAGCCCCATCCACCCCCGACCTCTCCCACCGCTGATTTTCGACAAACCCATGCGTGGGTCAAGTCTCTCCCCAGGGATCGGAGACAGTGACCGTAGCGTCAGCAGTACCTCACCCATCGGGACCCCAAGCAGTTCACCCCCGGAACCACCCCGTCTCCCAGAAGCATTCCCATGGCACAGTCCTATGTTCGGGGGCCTGCACCACCACCCGTCATTACTGCCTTTCAACTTGCGGTTCATGAATGGCCTTCCTGCACCCCCTGTTGTCCGACCGCTGGCAGAGTCCCCTTTCCCCTACCGGCACTACCCAGACGTCCCCTCAGCGTTCAAAGGCACCCACCACCTGCTTCCCCCTCCGCCGTACCTCCACGGACTACGCTATCCCCTCAATTTCTCCCCACCTGCCGCCGACACGGGGAAATTGGTTTTTGACGACCGGGTTATGGAGGGGATGGATTTGGGTGCACGGCTCTCTAAAGCCCCTTTTGACAATGTGTTGAATTATCCCGGGTTAAAAGCCCAAACTGTGCCCTCAGATATGGACTTATCCCTCTCGGACAAGAAGAAAAGCAAAGAGAACGAACCCGTGAGGTACCAGTGTGATGCTTGCAAGAAAAGTTATTCCACTTTCAGCGGACTATCCAAACATAAACAATTCCACTGTACTTCGCAGATCAAGAAAGAATTTAACTGTAAATACTGTGACAAGACGTATGTGTCGCTTGGTGCCCTGAAGATGCATATCCGGACTCACACCCTGCCCTGCAAGTGTAAACTGTGCGGTAAGGCCTTCTCCCGACCCTGGCTGCTCCAGGGGCACATCAGGACCCACACCGGGGAGAAACCGTTCTCCTGCCCCCACTGTGGTCGGGCGTTCGCGGACCGATCCAACCTTAGGGCACATCTCCAGACCCACTCCGATGTCAAGAAATACAGCTGCAGATCCTGCTCTAAGACTTTCTCACGTATGTCCTTGCTGTTGAAACACGAGGACGGCTGTTGTGGGCCCATGGTTCAATAACGTCATCATTTTGTGCTATGGCGTCATCGTTCATACTATGACGTCATCATTTTGTGCAGCAACGTCATGGATTCATGCGTTCAGTGACACTTGTTACAATGACACAAAGATGAGAAAGTGACTCTGTTGTTCTGTTAGTGCTGTGCATGTACAACATGCAACCATATTGTTGTAGATAACAGATGTTTATTTATTTGGTCAGTATAATGTTTATTTATCAACTGACAGCGTCGCGTTCTTGTCAACTAAAGTATTACATTTATTGCATTTACCATATTATTTATTCCTGTAGTCTCGCAGACCAAGTCTGTCTCTAAGCTGATCTCAGGTCATGAAAGTTTACCAGTCATCGCTACGTATTTATTAATATACCCGATAGGGGCGTTATTGTTCAAGATATGAGCCCTGATAGAGTATTCGACTATCAGTATAAGATATCATAGTATTCTTACACCATTCACTCAGTTTATAGGCGCATTGACTACAGCATTGGATACAATACTCTTTATTTTTACCAAAAGATTTACATTTTATCATACAATCATTTTACATCAATATTCATATTTACAACGTAGTAACCATGGCAATAATTGTAATAAATGCAGCATTTTAGTATTTTTCAATTTGTACCCCATATGTTACACGTATTATCGGAGGGGCCAAATCGTGTCACGGGGAGCGTCACGGTCAGTGGACACAGTTGCACGAGCGGTCAGCCTTGTCGACACTGACCGCCTACATTCCGACACTGTCCGCGGCTGGTTCTTTATAGTGAAGATTTTATTGCTTGTGAAATTGTCATGTGCCAAAGAGTTCTGAATTCACATGTTTTCTGATGTTGGTACGGTTGCCACTGACATTATAAGTATTATTAAAATATTGATGCCTAAATGTTGTCTTTTTCTTATTTCGTATATTTCACAAACGTTTCTGATAAGATAATCTGCTTTTCTTAAAAGGTTTCCAGAACTAATTAATTACACTGCCGGGCATGGAAAGTAAACACTCGAGTCGACCAAGACAATTTCGAAAATTATAACAATGTAACAACACTGCAACTATAAATTTGTTACCATCCAATAACCATTTCTTCTACTATTAGACACGAGTGTATCTTTCGCTTTGCCCAACAGTATAATGCTACACAAAATCCTTCAGTCAGGGGCGACGTGGTAGCCTAGTGATTAAAGCGTTGGCTTGTCACACCGAATATCCGGGTTCATTTCCCACATATGTGAAGCCAATTTTTGGTGTCCCTTGCTGCGATATTGCTGGAATATTGCTAAAAGCGGCATAAAACTACACTCACTCACCCTTAAGTTTCAACCAAGGGAGATGAGCGATCTATCAAACTCGTATTTACATCATATGTCATTATGTGTCATAAGTTGACATTAATCATTGACAGGAGCACCCTCATGACACAGACACACTCCATAGTGTACAGCTCTAAGTTCACAGTGCAAGGGAGTGCCTGGTTCTACTTCTATAACTCACTTCTTTATTTCATTCTGGTTGATGGAATCAGGCAGTATCACCTCACTGTTGGTGTGCAAGCTCACCTGTGGTATATCTGTTTTCGGCAAACTATTTTTTTTTGTGTGTTTGTGATGTCATCGATCATGTAGGTTTCTAAAAGAGCCACGATTTACAGAACGTATTTCGGCTTCTGGTTTTATGTGGAAATTTAGTTTTGTCAGTGAAATTTATACTCCGAGTAAAGTTTCAACGAATGAATGGTTTTAAGCAATTTTATAGTTTAGGTTACCCAGCTTTTATATTACGGAGTTGGTCAACCAGTGGTTGAAATAATGATTACCGATTCGTTAGGGAACGACCACACCGTCACCAGCATTCGTCAACACTCGCCCTCTCCGTAAAATACAAGTAGCTATTCGGCTTGTCCCTGAATAAAACGAGTTGGTCATGCATGAAGCGCTAGGACTTGAGGAGGAACATTGTTTATGGATAGACAACGTCTTTATTCCAAAAGATGCGACGTTTCGGCTTTAATGCTAACACCGTTATCAAGCACTTGCCGAAACGTCACATCTGTTGCAATAGAAAAGTTGTCTATTCATAAATAATGTTCCCGTCGATCATGCCAGCTTCTAAATTCCCTTAAGAAGAAAGTACACGAGCAGCCAACCGATCCCCTTTGGAGGTATCTCGGACAACAGCGAAGGGGTGGTGGAGGGAGGGCTTCACTGCAAATCGATTCTGTCAGGAATCTGCTCTGCTGGAAACATCAGTCTGTTCCCAAATACCTGTCCTGTGATTCCTGGATCTAATGTCTCGTCCCACTTAACGATCATACGGTAGGGTAGCCTAGTGGTTAAAGCGTTCGCTCGTCACGCCAAAGGCCCCGGTTCGATTCCCCACATGAGTACAATGTGTGAAGCCCATTTCCGGTGTCCGATGCCGTGATATTGCTGAAAAAATGTTGCTCACTCACTTATCGATCATACTACTAGTGCTAAATTGCTCGGGAAAACAGTATACACAACTACTTGATGGTGGCCGATAATAAAACAAGACGATGGTGGAGTTTTTGATACGAGCATCATAGTTGTGTGTTGGACCGTACGTTTGAATAGGTGTTATCACAGTTTTGATGAAGTTTGTAACTTTTGGGTCAAATGATTTTTTTTCAAGTGAAAACTTTCTTTTACCCATCAGTTATATATGTTTCTGTTAAAGAGATAGACACAACAACCGTAGCGTTAAGACTACGCTGAATCAGATTGGAAAAGATATAACCATATCAGCACTGTTTCGCGTACACACAGTAACACTCGAGGAGGATCGCGAAAGACGCATTAATGCCCCATGTAACAAACTGATTCCTTATTCGGATGCAAATTATGGCCGGAGTTTTGAAAAAGCCAATGGTAAAACTATTTTCATTGCATGAAGATCGTATTGACCTGGAATCCCCTCCCCAAAGCGACCATAGAACTCAGGGTGCTGTAATTCCCATTTCTTAACACAGTTTTACGACCGCCTTAGCACTGAAATCGCTTTGTGGAAGCTGACCCAGAAATTAACGAGTCTTCCGAGCAGATATAACAGTAGGCCACCATAAGAACATATTGCTCTAACCCTAGATCGGACAAGTTATATTTAAATATCGAAAAATATCAAATATCCAACAAAAACAAGAAACATTCAGATTTGGGATGATTTGATAATACAGGTACTAACGTAGTATGCAAAACTATTAAACAATGTGAACATGAGTTTTATCTCCACCTTTGTAACAATCAGTTACGAATCGTTGATACAAAAGGCAGGAACGCGTTTCAGGTTCACATTTGCCTAAGTAACCACCAAGTTATTAGTCATAACTGGTATGATATTTGCTTGACAACTCATTTTCCTGTAGACCACCAAGCCGAGGAACAAGCTAGACACTGAAACACCCTAATGTGTCATATCTCTAATCTCTCAGACATGTAATCGTCATACATGTATGTACATATATATAACACGTATATAATTATTGCATGTCTCACATCTCTCAGACATAGAATTATAATGAATGAATGAATGAATGAATGAATCTCTTTATTTCCTCCAGATTGTAGTCCGAAGATCATTATGAACATGTACATGACATATTTACAGCAACATAATCACAGCAATATTTTAACAACACATTCATATAGTCATATATACATGTACTAAGAAAAATCAAAGGTCTAGAATGCACAGTTTATTGAGGGAAGCAAGGAATATAGGTATTTACAGAA
>VKKT01002474.1:89469-110994 GCA_008038995.1 Haliotis laevigata | reverse complement strand
GCTCTGTGAGGACCTCTCGCTCACCTGGGCAACCCCTGTCTAACCCCCTCATACCAGAAGGTTGGCACAGGTAGCTCGGGGTTTCCTGAGGTCGCAATTCCATTGATCTTTGATCACCTTTCAATCAAGCAGGTGCGGGATAGACAAGTAAAGAATAGTGACATGAATCCGATGTGTACGTCAGAAGGGGATGTTTCCGTTCTGTTTGTCCGAGTGCAAAACGGGGATCAGTTATTCACATATAAATCATCTGTCACATACAAACTGGTTGTGGAAAACTACGACTCATAACAGTGCCAGGCATTTTAAGAAATATGTACTTACTGCTCAAGGCCGGTTCACACAAGTAACAGTGACACACTCGTTGGCATTTTCTGCACATTTTTTGGTATCGTAATACCCAAAATATTAATATTTAATATAATATTCAATAAAACAAATGTTAGTGCTAGAATATGGAATAGTGACACGGATACAAAAGGAATGGAACAGCGACTCATTTGATTGTGAGGGAATTAATAGTTAATTATTACAAATGATCGTCTTAGATATTTATGGACAGATTGTAAGTTCAGGTTAAATCGAAACTGTGAAACCCCACAAGCCTTTTGGTATGGTGGGGTTTTGTGTGTACATTAATCCAACCCTAGGAATTTCAGATGAGTGACCTTGACCCCACATGGATTATAAACAACAACTGGAATCATGTTTCACAACAAAACTGTCCGGGTTTCTCTTATTGTTGACTTAGTCTCTAAAACAATTAAGTTAGAATTTGGGAAGTCAATTACAAAGATTACCACTTTATGGACACCAGCCTATCAACTTTATCAAGATAAAAGTGATAACGGTGTAAGAATCTACACGGAAATGTGTCTCTATACCAAATAGAAGCGACAAAACCCTTTCCACATTCATAAGAAATCCTAAAGCAGAGTCGATTGTAAAATGGTCACTATATCATGAGCAGATATTGGTTCCAGTAGTATTGCAGCTGTATGATGTTGTTTGCAAACAAATCAAGTCTGAATCCGACAATCCAGTGATTGCTACCGTGCGATACGATGACAGAGCATGTGTTTATGAATCACTATGAAATAGCGATGATACCAGGTGTTCGAGAAAAGGTGAGCGTATCCTGCCCCACCGGTGGCACCGGTCATACACAAGAAGTTGTTTTCCATAAAGTTGTAATTTTCGTTAACATCTCAAAAATCCAGATTAACAAGGTTGGATAATAACCTTCCCTATACCGGTTCCCTATACTCTATCCACAGATTTTCTCAGATCTTGTCACGGGAACAGGTCTATTTCAATTGCTGCTGTCTTAACTTTCACTAATCAGAAAACCCGATGTATAATATATTTACCGATGACTATGCATTTTAACGGGTTCAAAACAGAATGTGGACTATTTTATTTTTCAAATAATGGGACACGGTATGGCCGCAAGTAATCAGTATTGTTCTATCGCTGCTGACCCTACTTGCAATAGCATTTGAGCTTTGTGTGTATTACAAAGTTTCACATCTTTTGGTACCATTGCTTGCAGATGGAGCGTAAGTGTGTTTTTATCCTGCAATCTTCCCCAAGTAAAGCACAATCTGACAAAGTCCTCCTTTCATCACAACAATTCAAAGTGGTTAGAGCTAATTATTAGTGAATAAACTATTAAATAATTCACATTACCTCATATAAAAAGCTTGACAACTGGGAAAATTTTTGATTGCTTAAAAGCCTGTGAATGAAT
Source organism: Haliotis laevigata (assembly GCA_008038995.1). Taxonomy (NCBI): domain Eukaryota; kingdom Metazoa; phylum Mollusca; class Gastropoda; order Lepetellida; family Haliotidae; genus Haliotis; species Haliotis laevigata. The sequence goes on along the minus strand of VKKT01002474.1, from coordinate 109,244 downwards.
GTGCTGAAAGAATACGTCTTACATAAAATATTCCCCGATGTATTGATCCGTCTTCTTCAGCAACAATAATACGTTTATGAATGACAATATCATTTTAAAAATATTATTCTTTATCTGTGAACAAGACAGTGTGTTTATACGATGCTAGCAACACTCCATCGATGTCACCTCGGGGGACACCATAAATGGGCTGCACACACATGTGAATAAATTTAAGAAAACAATATTTAAATATTATACCGCAAGGTTCCTAAATGAAAATTCAGTTACATGGTATTAATTACATATATGACTGCTCTCCATTCATAATGCTGCGGTAGAACAACGATTTTAATCAGACGCTGAAATTAACTATTAAGCAGTAACGATGTGTTTGCAAACGTTTAAAACTGGTTATTGGGAAACACATAACTCTGTATTAGCATTGTGAAACTTACAGGACAAAGAGCCCGTGTATATTTAACAGCTGAAGGCAGCTTTACACAATGTCGTTCCCCGACAAATAAATAATTAAAACATCCATGGACCTTTTAATCCTGATATTGTATCAAATGTTTCATTACGACCGCGCTAAAAACGACAAAATTAAGTATAGCCCTTAGCCATTTACTATATGATTGATTATAGCGCACCCAGCCGATGCTGACCAAGTATAGCATTTAGCTGCTTTAGATGTGAAAGCTTGGTAGTTATTCTAGTAATCTGTTATTAGCTCCTAGAAAGAATTATAAGTGGAAAATGATAGCTGTCCTCCATGTACAAATTAAATTACACATGTCGAGCAAGCAAAGCGCCCAATGCATGGGTAGATAGATATCTGGCGCAAGCAGGTGGTTGTGCCAACGCCTCGTGTCCCGAACAGTCTTCCATACAAAACCGCACAGGTGTCTCTTCATCTTTCACCTGCAGCGTTCAATTTTACCTGCTTTTTGCCAAAACAAATCTCAAACACAATAGGGAGGCCAAAAGAGAAATCAACAAAGCAAGGCAAAGAATCGGACATATTCGAGAGGTTCTCACAAATTAAATAAAACGTTCCAAATAGACATTAATCCTGAAATAAATATCACCCACCAGCATCAAATAAACAATAATTTCAGAAATTTTCTTCATCTCCTTGATCAGGTGTTTTGTGCTAAAGGGGAGACAGGTAAGTGTTTTGATGTTCGCGGTACGGACGTGTTAGACAGGGGTGATGCAGGGTAATGGTTTGAGTCCGTCATTGTTCTAACTGTGACAATGCCAAAGGTTTACCGGTAACATTAACGAAATAGTGGCAACGTAAATGGAATGTTGGCCCAATCACCCGCGTCCTTTTGCCTTTGTGGTGTCCACGACTCCAGAGACCTGTTGTATTGACTGGGATGCGCAAGCCAAACACACTTTCTTGATGGTCTGTTTGCCGGTCCATTATTTGTCTATTGTGGGGAAATCGGTAGGGATCCACGAAGACACGCGAAATGGGAACCATGCTAAAAGCCACAATATCACTTGAGCTCGCGCGTTCACCTCACGTTCGGAGCGCGAGATTTGCATTTGGACTGCTAACATTGAAACTGTTTGAACGTTTTCGATGGTATTCGTTGCGTAATTTCCTTCAACCGTAAATTTCAAATATTTGCATTTTATTGTTTACGTTGGACAATTATGTCGTAAGTATGCCTGTGTGATGTGACTATCTGTGTTTATATCAAAAGCTGGTCAGTGATTACATGCTACTCAACAGAAGGTAAGGACCGTGGAACATTTGCGTATGGCCAATGTAAATCTGAGTACAAATGTAGTGGGGGTTGAAACACACATCTTCCCAGTTGTGGGGTATTTTTAGCGGTATACGTCTTGTTAAATAGCAATTTAAACCAGATTTATCATGAAAACATTTTTTTTCATAAGAAGCACCAACAAAGGACCCGAATAACATATTGGTGTGTGTACATAATTTAAAAATTAATGTTACATATAACACATTACATGTATTCTAAAACTTCACGCGGAATGACACACGTACAGATCATTAACACGCTTTTTTCGTTGTGACGCTGTGTGACATAACATGTTTGTTTTGCACGTGCTAGCAAACACATGCAACNTTAAAACTGGTTATTGGGAAACACATAACTCTGTATTAGCATTGTGAAACTTACAGGACAAAGAGCCCGTGTATATTTAACAGCTGAAGGCAGCTTTACACAATGTCGTTCCCCGACAAATAAATAATTAAAACATCCATGGACCTTTTAATCCTGATATTGTATCAAATGTTTCATTACGACCGCGCTAAAAACGACAAAATTAAGTATAGCCCTTAGCCATTTACTATATGATTGATTATAGCGCACCCAGCCGATGCTGACCAAGTATAGCATTTAGCTGCTTTAGATGTGAAAGCTTGGTAGTTATTCTAGTAATCTGTTATTAGCTCCTAGAAAGAATTATAAGTGGAAAATGATAGCTGTCCTCCATGTACAAATTAAATTACACATGTCGAGCAAGCAAAGCGCCCAATGCATGGGTAGATAGATATCTGGCGCAAGCAGGTGGTTGTGCCAACGCCTCGTGTCCCGAACAGTCTTCCATACAAAACCGCACAGGTGTCTCTTCATCTTTCACCTGCAGCGTTCAATTTTACCTGCTTTTTGCCAAAACAAATCTCAAACACAATAGGGAGGCCAAAAGAGAAATCAACAAAGCAAGGCAAAGAATCGGACATATTCGAGAGGTTCTCACAAATTAAATAAAACGTTCCAAATAGACATTAATCCTGAAATAAATATCACCCACCAGCATCAAATAAACAATAATTTCAGAAATTTTCTTCATCTCCTTGATCAGGTGTTTTGTGCTAAAGGGGAGACAGGTAAGTGTTTTGATGTTCGCGGTACGGACGTGTTAGACAGGGGTGATGCAGGGTAATGGTTTGAGTCCGTCATTGTTCTAACTGTGACAATGCCAAAGGTTTACCGGTAACATTAACGAAATAGTGGCAACGTAAATGGAATGTTGGCCCAATCACCCGCGTCCTTTTGCCTTTGTGGTGTCCACGACTCCAGAGACCTGTTGTATTGACTGGGATGCGCAAGCCAAACACACTTTCTTGATGGTCTGTTTGCCGGTCCATTATTTGTCTATTGTGGGGAAATCGGTAGGGATCCACGAAGACACGCGAAATGGGAACCATGCTAAAAGCCACAATATCACTTGAGCTCGCGCGTTCACCTCACGTTCGGAGCGCGAGATTTGCATTTGGACTGCTAACATTGAAACTGTTTGAACGTTTTCGATGGTATTCGTTGCGTAATTTCCTTCAACCGTAAATTTCAAATATTTGCATTTTATTGTTTACGTTGGACAATTATGTCGTAAGTATGCCTGTGTGATGTGACTATCTGTGTTTATATCAAAAGCTGGTCAGTGATTACATGCTACTCAACAGAAGGTAAGGACCGTGGAACATTTGCGTATGGCCAATGTAAATCTGAGTACAAATGTAGTGGGGGTTGAAACACACATCTTCCCAGTTGTGGGGTATTTTTAGCGGTATACGTCTTGTTAAATAGCAATTTAAACCAGATTTATCATGAAAACATTTTTTTTCATAAGAAGCACCAACAAAGGACCCGAATAACATATTGGTGTGTGTACATAATTTAAAAATTAATGTTACATATAACACATTACATGTATTCTAAAACTTCACGCGGAATGACACACGTACAGATCATTAACACGCTTTTTTCGTTGTGACGCTGTGTGACATAACATGTTTGTTTTGCACGTGCTAGCAAACACATGCAACACCTGAATTTGATGAATGCGCGTGCTGCACGAGTTGACACTGACTGGATAGGTTCAACGATCAGAGGATGGGCACCACTGTTTTAGCAATGATTTGCAAACAGGAATTATTGACGCTGGAGAATAGCAGATTCCATTTGGAGTAAACTGCGAAATGGAGGTGAAAATTATATAAATGGCTCGCTGAAAACAAAACATTATTCGTCTCAATTTTGTATGTTGATATCAGACATAATTAGACCATTGACATTGCAGGAAATAACGCCTCGATTGATGGCATGGACCAGAGAGAGAGAAAAAGAAAAAGAGAGAGAAAAAGAGAAAGAGAGGGAGAGATCCTTCCTTCATTTGATAAATATCATACAGCTTACTCTACTACATGTATAGTTGCGATACTACGTATTGAAAGACAGTAATGTTATAGTATTACGTAGTCAATGCACAAGTAAATATACACATGAACAAAACGTTCGCAACACCCAAGATTTTTAACCCCATAAAGCCATTTATATTCATATCATATATTATTATGTTTGTTTGTACGTTATTTTAACTCTTCGGATGCACCATACATTGATTTAACATATGCACGTGCTACGATAAAAGGCGAGCAGCACGTGCAATACCGTCATTTAGCAAATATCAAGTTTCAGTAAACTGTTCGTATAGCTCGATAATTTGGAAAATCAATTCATTTCCTTGTTGATAAACATGGTGTCTTCTTAACTGACAACTGCTCAAAGATGGCAAGTTATTGGTATGCGGAATGCTGCATGTCATTGAGGGCTACTGTAAGAGATGCTAGTTGTCATCCATCGACTCTCAGCCTACTGGCCAGAAAACATCAGCAAGCTGATGACGTTAATTATATCTTCAGTGTTCAGATCAACCACGAGTGACAACTCCTGCAGATGATACATCCCTTCTCAGAATCACAAGACTTCATCGATTCATGTCAAGCGCAGAGGGGTTTCCACATCGTCGTATGCCCAAAAGAACGGTCCGAAATCGCCTAAAATCGGCCGGGTATGGAGCTGGACGACCTCTGAGACGTCCATTGTTATCTATACAACACACACCAAGAGGACTGGATTGGCGTCAAGCTCGATGTCTCTGGAATTTGGCTTCATGGGGCAGGGGACATTCTGCACAAGGAAACATGCCCGAGACCTTTAGCTTATAGATTTCAGGTATATGTATATCCATGTGATGTATTTGATAATGGTGTAATATCCAGTCCCCTTCCACCGATTTGCCCCACCTGGCGGAGGACAGTGAAAGCGGTTCATGTGCTTAACTTTCCCCTGATATCGAACAATATCCTCCACCCTTGGAGTCTTCATTTCGCAACGTTTAAGTTTTTTCCAGTTTATTCGTTGTTTTTCAAATGGTGTCTTTTGACTCTTGCGTTAACGTTGTTCGAGCAGCGTTAACCGAGTCATCCCCAGCCTTAATATAGGTTTCAAAACGTGTCATGGTATACATATGGAAGCCATTTCCAAATCTGTTCCAAAAATTATGTCCGATGCCATTCCCATATACAGTTTATTTCTGTACTATTTTGGTGAACATTGACTTAAACTTGGTATATGTTCATAACGGGTTGCACAAGTTTTGCTGGACACGTTCACATGCTACCACTGTAATGAGTGATTGAATATTGTATTACGCCGCTTTTAGCAGTATTCCAGTAATATCACGGCGAGGGACACCAGAAATGGGTTTCATACATTGTACCCATGTGGGGAATTGAACCCGGGTCTTCAGCGTGCGTGACGAGCGRACGCTTTAACCATTAGGGATAACACTTTCTCAGCAAAGTACAGATTCTACTACCTTTTGAGTTGAGTCCCGGCCGGAATCCGAACCTCCACACCAGCACACACCGACCCTACCCACTCGGCCACCGCCAACTCCACATAATGTAAGCCTAACAACTGATAGTCAAGGTGCTTTGTCTGCCTCTCTGACAAGTGTAATTTGGTCACGTCCCCCTTACCTGAAAGCTAGAATACATCATGTCGTTTTGAAAGTGGTAAAATGTGACATATGTTTTATTTAGGATAACACGTTTTTTCCTTTGTGTTCAGGCGATTAGATGCCTCACCCTGAGAGTATGGGTGTGAAGCTCGGGCGGAATTCAACCCAAAAAGAACTAGAATCTGTACTTTACTGATAAGTGCAGTCCCCAAAGTAGCAAATGTTATATCTGTCCACTATCTAAAAGCATTATATATTCATGGAGAGGTAAGGTTTAAATATACACTACCAAAGAGACGTTAAATTCCCCATTGGCTACAGTATACTGCTGTGCCTTTAACTTATGTTGAGTAGTATTTTTAAAGTGATTTATGATACATTGTAAATAAGCATTAGTCAAAGGAACAGCGACTATCCCCCAAAACAGATTCCATTGAAGGTAATGGGCAAAATATCGGTGAAACGTACATCAATGGATCATTGAAAATCAGTGATGACACCAGGTGTTCGCTGAACACCTTCAACTGGGGCTGGCTGTATGCAAACCACACAATCTAGTGATCTATTGATCGGAAAATCCAGCTGCCTTCAAACAATGCCTTCTCAATCAGTTGGGAGGGGACTCTCTCTATCAGCAGAAATTCATGAATGCTTAAATTGAGTATTAAGAATTCGTGATTGTAAGCCCTGAACATAATAATTTGGTTGTATGTTATTAAGGGTACTGTTAAATATACGAGAGGGTTGTGATAATGATCTTACCCTATTGATTATAGTGACTGGTAAATATTGAATCGAAACTTTTGAGCGGCAGTGCACTTGTTAATTCACGTGGCAGACCGACACACCTGCAGGGTGGTCTAGCAGGGCACGTGGCGCGTGCTTACTGACGTCACCCCAGTCAAGGAGTGTCAGGCAGTCAGAAATATACATAACCTGAATAATTTCGTTTCCATAAATATAAAAATACATAAAACTTTAAAGTTTTCGTTGACAATATTTCAGACTGTAACTTCTCGCATGCCTTTGGTCTTTTGACACAGGTATAATATGTAAACATTTACTGATTTAGACGTTTTGAAAATATGAAACTGACAAAGGGAGATCACTAAGGGAAGAAAAGCAATATCGTTGAATGTACACCTGGAATTAGCCACGGTGTCAATTTCATATATAATGCACCAACATTCGCCTATTTATGACAAGGAAACTAATCGATGGCACAGTCAATATGCTTTTTGTCCTCTCTTTGGAACACGCGCTAAAGGATCAATGCCATCCTCCCAACCTGTTGCAGTAGCCGCTAAATCTCAAAAAGGGATGGAGTGATTTACTGTGGGCAATGAGAGGTTTCACTAACAAGCCATGAGAGTTGTTCCCGAGTTAACTACGATCAATCTTGGACGTCAAGAAAACGAAAGTCGAGTACAAAGGCTGTCGCATGGTCTAATGTTGATAGGTAGGACTAATGTGGTGGTGAAGTGAAGAAAGACCCGAGTCGGCTAGAAGTAGCAATCGTTTCCATAGAGAATAGACTGGTGAGCATTGTTACCTGTGCAAGTGTTGCCTGATTGTGACAGTTTCGTGTCACGTCAGTTATTTAAGGGAGAATAATTTACCTAGACGTGACAATCTGTTTACGTCGACAATGTAAAGATTGTGGTTGGCATTGATTCACATTGTTGGCTTTGAATATTTATTCCAAGTTTATTATCTAAAGCATTTGTTAAGGGGCTTGCGTTGCTATATGGATTAAATAATGTTAAATTTTAACTAATTCCCCAGCAGGCTTGTTTTCAACGCAGAAATAAATAGGTTACTAGTCCTCATCCGTGCTATAACAAATTAAATAAATTTAACAAAGGCTAGTTCTGAGATTTCCCTATTTTTTCATAATCTCTATGACTATTGTCGACGCAAGAAACTTACCAGTTTTGTATTCCTTTTGATGTAGAAGACAAAATAGTGGTGAACACGTTCCGAATGGCTCACTGAAAATCAGCGATGGCACCAGGTGTTCACAGACCTTGTAAACCTGAAATGTCCTTCACCAGAGAAGAACCGAGTATCTGCTTAAACCAACTCCAAGGGGCGTAAGAGGCAAAACAGCGGTGACAAGTATGCCACCGGGTGTTCTAGACAAGGGAGAGCATGCGACACCTGGTGTCATCACTGACTTGTCAGTGGTGCCCTTTACACTAAATGGAGTCTCATTCTGATGATGGCCAAGTCCAGATATTTTAGCACGTTTCATATGTTTGCCACGTGGGTAAGTGAATTTAGTTTTACGCCGCGTTTAGCAATATTCCTGCAATATCACTGCGGGGGGACACCAGAAATGGGCTTCACACTTTGTACCAACTTAGGGAATCAAACCCGGAGCCCCGTGTCACGAAGCTATCATAGCGCCATACCCCTATAATTTAACATAGACTTACGACAGTCGTAGCGCTACGATAGCTTTGTAAAACGGGTGTTTTCCTTGTGCGAGCGGACGCTTTAACCATTATCCACGCCATTTCACTAAGTGAAAATTTAAATTTTAAATTTTCCGGAATCTGATGCGCATGGTAGTAAAACGAATGACGACATTGGATTGTCAGTCGATCCATTACATGTTGCATAAGAAAACAAAGCAGGTCATTTACATAAAACTGCCATTTCCTCGCCACGGACCCAACACCACACATTTAATAACGGAACCTCAAGGTCTGCACAGGTGTACGGCCCGTCAGGCTGGCCGAAGTCAGGTGTGTCGAGCTAACGCGCGTCTACCTGTCGCGTATGTAAACACCGCCCACTGTGCGGGTCTCTCACCTGTCCGAGAGATGGGAGTCATGTCCCCTTCAAGCACTGGCTCATGGACAAGTTATGTTCTAATCTGTGTCAGAGTGTATGGGCGTTCCTGTACCAGAGATACAAGGGTGCGTGGACATGCGGGTTTACTGTTACACGGATATTGAAGATTGTTTGACTTCAAATACATTAGCAGTCTGAATAAAGCTTGGTAAAAAATGGCACCAAAGCCCCAGTCATCATAGGCTAACATCTAGTCTCTGAAATGAACATATCTGATAGAAAAAACGGTTTATAAAATATAATAAAACGGTTGGATGGTTGTTGTTTAACGCTGCACTCAGCACTGTTCAGCTATATGGCGGTATAATAAACAGGGGCTTTCTTCATTTTCGGGAACTGTGGTAATCTAGACTGGCTACACATTTCTAAATTTGCATGGTCTGAGCTAGGCTTACTTGTTTCACGGTCTGTGTGACTTCCCAAAGTATAGAATCTGCGTAAGGCACTTAAGTCAACACAATGCTTCAAATGAGAATAAATATATATATAAATTGCCACGTAAAATAAAACATACGCCTGAATCTGAGATTGACCAAACAAGTATAACATTAATATGCGTTATCAAACCGTTTCTTGGCGGAAAACAGTTGCTGAAAAACTCAAATATAGGACCGAAACATGTGACATCCGTGTCCAATACATTACCATCAAACTACCATTTTTGTTGGTTATATTTCCCCATAGTGTTAACATGGGTGTTAACGTCTCTTTGTTGTGTTTTAGTTTCTGACTAGGCAATTATGCAATACAAAGGCTCTCGCTGATATGAGTTTGTAAATATACTGAAGTGATTGTTTACTTTTATCATTTTACTCATTATTCGTGTTAGAAGAGAGAAAGCTCCTAAATATGAAAACGTGAACTACCTAGTACAACCTAATGCAGCATTATTATTGAAAGACTGCATGACGTCATTATCTGTAAATACGTCACTGATTATAACGACAACAATGCAGTATTACGTCACATGATTATTATAGCTGGGCTTTGAACTGATTTATGAATAATGTGGATAGACACAGGGTTCCCGAGCGATTGGGTCAGGTAGGGACACAGTATCCGTTGTACAAAATACAAAACATGTGTTTCAGGCACGTTAATTTTAATATGCATGAGGAGCATCCCTTAGGTTTCTGTAAGGGAGAAGAGGAGTGGACGGTGGTTGTTCAATGAGAAATTGTTTAGAAATATGCCCCTAATAAATCGTTTGTTCTCAGTGAAAAAATGAATAATTTGTTTTGTGCAAAACATGTATGTAAATAGTGAAAATGAAAAAGTTGTTTTATTGTGCCAGGCAATAAAAACGTTGTTGGACACAGCTGGGAACAATAGATTGTTCTGAAAACAACCCCCCCACTCACCCCCATTCATGTCAAATATATGCTCCCGTAAAGGAAATTGGACGTTGAGAAGTTGGAAGGTATCATGGGTACGGGAAGATATTAAAGATACGTGACTGTCACTGTGTCTCGTTTCGCTGTTTTCTCATCAGGGTGTCATATACAGCTGTTTAGTCTATCCATACAAGTTCTGATAGCTGCAAGAATGGGGATCAGGATCCAAAATTGCAAATAAGTGTGTCTTGCACTGTGATTTCGTCATACTCCGATAGGTCTTTGATGTCGACGAATTATATATACTACTCGAAAGAAACTAATCAGCACCCGGTTCTTTCCTAATACTATAGTCATCATAGGACAGATTAGTTGTCATAATAATATGAAAGAATGGGTGTTCTTTACTTCTTTAGATTAGTATAGTTGCGATGTTGATGACAGCAATGAACTCACACTTCCATTAATTAGAGTTAAGGGGCGGTGGGGTAGCCTAGTGGTTAAAGCGTTCGCTCGTCACGCTAAGGACCCGGGTTCGATTCCCCATATGGGTACAATATGTGAAGCCAATTTCTGGTGTCCCCCGCCGAGGTTGTGCTGGAATATTGCTATAAGCGGCGAAAAACCAAACTCAATTAACTGTTAAATCAAGAGGACAACAATCCATCCAGTTAAACTCGAGGGAATTCCGGTGAAGGGGGCTTACCAGCTGACTGATGTCACAGTGACCCAGTGGCTAGGATCGGTGCTCATTTTTTCAGTCACTAGTCAGATTCTATTATTTACAGTACAGTTTCTAAAATATAGCCTTCCGCCATGACAAACACCAAACTCAAACTCTCACAAATTGCGCAACAAAGCCGACGCATCGTCCACGTATTCGAGAATTCTAACGCTTCTGGCACGAGGGGCATGCGTATACCCATCCAGATCTGAGGTGATTCAGCGTACCGGCGGTACTCGAATCAACCCCGCGTCTCTTTGATGTTAAGGACGAAGCCATTGTAGTACCTAAGTGTTACCACCAAACGTCACAACATCTAGTGGCTTCAGCGACAAACTGCCACGAAGTTCACGCCAATGCTTGACCAAATTATGCAAGTAAGATGCTAACTTGTCGAAATCCGTCGGAATCTCCCTGTTAGGGAGGCCTGATTCTATCATTTGCCTGTCCCGTCCTAAGAATTCGAGACCGAGCGTTTGTTTGGTCCGAGCAAGCGAAAGCTACGTTCTGTCGTCTGCACAGACGGGCGCCCGAACGCCTTAAACAGGTGTTATGTACACGGGATTTACATGCGCTGGAATTTCAAAACTTGTGTTTCTTTAAAGAGATTAAGAAATTAGAGAGAGCAATTCGCCGCCAAATCTTACACCAATACAGAACTGAGAGAACTACAGACTCATTTCCTATAACAAACAATGGAGGTCGGGGGAGAGGTAGAAAAGGCCGATTGTTACCCGTGTTTGTCACAGATGAGCCCGTGTAGAGGATGGAGAAGGGGGATAGAACCGGGAGATCTCTCGTGCGGGGGAACGCTGGCCAGAAGGCTCACCAGGTGGACATTCCCATGAACGACCTTCGAGACCCTCGAAGTGACCTCGAGACAGGTGGTCTGAGAGCATGTGCGGGGCATATGTCACCGCTTCCTGTGATACGGGGTGGTGCATCCCTGATAGTCCGGACTACCATTAGGAATCAACTTCCAATCGTACTTCAGGACCTTTAGCATACGCCTGTGACGTCACGAACAATAATTGTTCACGAATGGACAGTGATTTGTCGATCATTCATTGGCTTGAACCACACTTCAGTTGATGTATACTCGACTAATTCTTAAAATATTCTGACGCTCAAGTGATTAATTCAAAAGATGTCGCAAAACCTACAGTACATGCTAGAATAGAGTGAAGTTAAGAAATGCGTGTTTTAATAAAGATCAAGGAACGATGGATCCTATTGCGTGTGCTATTACTTATGTTTATTCAAAAGAATATCTTATCAAAGCCTAAAGAGGTGTGTGTGTGTGTAGTAATTTCAGGTTTCAGAAAGTAGGAATGAATTTTGAAATAGATATTACTTACAAATGAATATGAATGCGGACTCAGTCACTCTCATTCATAAACTGACGAGGACGGGGGTGCTGTGGATGTGTAGGGGAGTCTTTAGGGGGTCTTGTAGAACGCTTAGTCTCTGAATATAGATACTTTTGATAGTAACAAACAACCCCATTTAAATTGAAGAGGAGCCCCAGGGAGACCAGAAATTCAGAACCTGAGGAATTCTAGACTTGCTTCATTTAGGGCTTTAGCATTGCAGGGAGGGTCAGGCAGTAGTGAAAATAATGTTGTTCAGGGACTGTGAAAGAGACTAGGGGTCTTTTTCAGAGCCGGACACGACATTCGAAGACCAGTGTACATACGGGTAACACTGGAAGTAGGGGGAGTGTGACAGGGTTGCTTGTACGGTGGTGTCAGTACAAATCTGGAGTATACAGATACCCGACACCGGGTGTAGTGCTTGGATTCACCGCTGCAGGAGTATAGATGGCGTGAAATGTGTGCTAAATAACGAAATATGGAATAAGTCAATGCAGATTTTTTACATTAAAATATTTTTAGAAATTGTGAAAAAGAATATAAATGCTGAACATTAGTACCCAATATGATTTGGAGGCAGAACTAAAAATAGCATTATCGAGGTCGTTTGAAAAAAACCCAATGAAGTAAACATCCATCTTCAGCATAACCTTCGCAAAGATCAAACTGGAATACAACAGTCCTTTCTTCTCTCACATTGTTTTAACACCGTCGGCATTGTTCCTGTAATATACAACATACAACATTGTCCACACACGACGTCCTCACGGTACACGTCGTGGGAGTGATGAAGCCGAGAGACGTCCGCGACGCAGTTTGTCGGGCCTACTCCCACCTTCACCTGTTGACAGGGGATTGGGGTAGCGAGGAGACTTAACACTTTCAAAGAGATGTACACATCATTAAAACTCATGTCTTTGCGTCATGGTGTATTTGTTTAGTTTATGTCTGTAAGGATTATCAGAGAACAATTTTACATTGATTACACAAGCCTCGGCCTTCATCGTCTCAGAAGAGACGACATTACATGAACTAGCGTGAGCCTAGTTTTATACACATGCTTGCACGACAGAAATTCAAAGAAAAGGCGATTTTAAAACTCCACGACTTGAAGAAAACTCTCATTGTTTGGAAACGCCAGTAAATAGAGTATATATGTCCTAGGATCTGTACGTTGATGTAGAGGCCTATTTCCAATGGGAGCGAGTGGGCCAATAGTTTTTTTTGCCGCAGCTGCTATTAACCGATGATCCTTGGTTCGAATCCAAGATTATGACAATTTGGTTTAAACACAATGTCATTGTGTATCTTAATACCTTTGGGTACATATAGGTTAATATACAACTTCATATCGTGCAGTCCCTGTTGTCTTCGGGTACACCTATATCCCATCCAAACACTTATATTGCCCTCATATAGGCATTTGATAAAGCTCATAAAATGTAATGAGTCCAGTAAGTCATTTGTTTTAGAGGGAGGGTTAGACATTTGTTTTACTCACATAACATGAACAAGGTCAGTTAATTAAAATCTGGAGATACAGTTTCTACAACAAGGCAAAAGCCTTTTCTGTGCTTTGTAGGTGTAAATTGAGGTCAAGAAATAGTTCATGACTATAAGTGCGACAACTGAATTATTTTAGCATTTTTTTCCTCATGTTTACAACTTTCCTTGTGCCACTAAGTACATAAGGATCTGTGCTAGTATAATAGAACATGACCATTTTCTGACTGAACATTGAAATCAATTTCCAAACTTTGAGATCATTTTTAATGCTGTTAAAACAAAGTCAATATACAGTGATCGGTTCTCATTATTACGAGGGGTGGTGGGGTAGCCTAGTGGTTAAAGTGTTCGCTCGTCACGCCGAGGACCCGGGGCTCGAATCCCCATATGGGTAAAATGTGTGTGAAGCCCATTTCTGGTGTCCCCCGCCGTGATGTTGCTGGAATATTGCTAAAGCGGCGTAAAACTTACTCACCCACTATTACGATGAACTCTTTTGGACAGAATAAAAATATTAATATGCTTCCAAAAAGACTTTTACAACTGACGTGTTTTATTTTTTATCGATAACAAATTCCTTCAAAGGTCATCTTATACTCATACGCGTGTGACATTCGGTGTTTCAAGGGGCTAGTGTTTCACTATTTACCATATAAAATACAGCCATTGTAATTTCTTGCGGCAAGCTGTTTCATCCCTCTCATCAAGAGTCATCACAAATACCTGTAAAGTTTAGTGATTTCACGACAAGGTGCCAATGCCTGGCACTGTCCAACGAAGTCCGGAATATTTAGGATTCCAGACTCGATTAAACTTCTGACCAGTTGGAGTCAAAGTGTCCCTTCGAGTACCTGCTCTGAAACCACACACGTCAACACCCAGATGAAACAGTTGGACTCGATGACGGAGAAGTGAAAAATTCTCCCGAATTAAGAAATTACCGAGGGTTTAACGCGTTCTTTGGGTTCCCGTGCAGAAATACTGATAGTAAATGCCGGCTTCCGGCGAGATTAGTGTGTGTGGTCACGTGGGATTATTGGATTAACGAGAAGGTAGGACGCCATTAGAAGTGGGAGAAGAGAGTCAGACAGCGAGCTGTGACAGTGCGTTTAGTGTATATAAACGGTATGATATGACCAAAGGTTATCACACACAACCTCCTACAGCTGAAACAGAAGATGGGCCATCTCACTCACGAAGGCTGGTATTGTCATTTTGGTACATTGTGGACGTGAAGTTCTGATGAAATTTAAGAAAAAAATGTTCCAAGTGATTTGATTTCCTTCATCAGGTGTTCCCCCAAAGTGATTGTTTGCTGTACAGTTTGGATGTCCAGCAATGGGGTGTCATGAAAACAAATTGGTTTGAACAGCCCCACCTGCAACGTTTTTTCTTGAAGTCTTTGTCACTCTGAACATTAACGCAGAGATGTAAATATGAAACTTGTGAGGTGATTTTTCATTGGTGTACGCTATTTCCAGTTTATTTGTTATTTTATTTTCAAGCATCCTTCATTGAAGTAATAGTCCATGGGATTGGGCAAATGTTGTCCACCGTCGGTGCCCGCTCCCTAATACATATATAGAAGGCATTGATATATTAATGACAAATAGGAACACGCTTTGAAGAACATAAACGTACATACGAACTCCTGAAGAAATATCAAAGACTATTCTCTCTAGGCTCTGACTGTTGGAGTCACGGGTGGGTGGCGGTGTCGTTCGCTGGGATAGTGGGTTCGAATCCCTATTCGCCCCGATTTTGTGTCCAGGTAAAACTTCTAAAACCGACATCACTTGCGACCTTTCTCTCACCTTATGCTGACACAGCTGGAATTCTGTTTGTGAAGCTCATTTATACTCATCCTGAAATATAACAACAGAAATCAATCGATTATCTAATTAATTGCTTTTTAGCATTCTATTGCAAAGGCTTACATCCTTGCATCATATATATTATAGAACAACAACTACAATATAGAATTGTATACCAACTTGGTGATATGTGATATGTGTATCAAAATGAGATTCATGTTACATGTAGGTATTTTCAAAGGATATATGTTGAAAGACATAAGAAAGTTCGGGAACATTTGACCTGTATATGTATATGATACAAAATACTATTTATCTGAAAAAAATGTTATGCTGTTAAGCCTCCTTTTGGATGAAATCTTCTATATGTGTTTGCTTGTTTCACATAGCCATCTTAACTTGACCAATATTGTTTACAGAACTGAAAACGTCATCCTTCGACTGCAGATTGTTTGAGAGTATATTGACTGGTCCTAGAAACCATGCAGCTACAAACATACATCTGACATGACAAGTACTGTACTTTCTGTAACACGACTCGCGATTATGTCCGTAATATTTGAATATATATATAGTTTACATTGTGTAACTTATATGTTTTAAGCATTTGCTACTTTATGAAAATAGAGAAAGTATACATTGCAGTCATGATTGATAAAGATGTACAGGAGATTCAATCGATCATTACTTGCAATACTGAAACTAAATATTTAAATACTACAAAAGTTGTAAAGTCGTGACTTTCAAATGTTACATCTCCATAGTACAAGATATTATAATTCATTATAATTCATGATGCTGAAAAGTAATATCACCTGAAAAGCTACCTTTCATTAATGATGCTGAAATGTAATGCCACTTAGAATGCTACCTTTCATTAACGATGCTGAAATGTAATACCACCTGAAAAGCTACCTTTCATTGATAATGCTGAAATGTAATACCACCTGAAAGACTTACATTTCATGATGCTGAAATGTAAGAGCACAAAAGGATCCTTTGTCTTTCGATTGTGGACTTTCATATGTAAATGCTGCAGAAAGATATTACATTCGATTTATGGCTATCAATGTTACTTTACGATTTCCACAGAAACATGTTGCACTCTAGTCATAGTTTTTTTTTATGTTTCTCTATGATTTCCAAAGAAGGATATCACAGTCCATTCATGGCTATTAATGTTAAAATACGATAGCCCCAGAAGGATGTTCAATTCTATACATGGGTTGTAATGTAACTTTATGATTTCCACAGAAAAAACGTTAAATTTTATTTATGGTTTTACATATTACCTTAAGATTTCCTCTAAAGAATGTTTCTTCAATTCAAGTTTTTAATGTCACCTTATGATTCCCACAGACAGATGATGCGTTCTATTCATAATCTTTACTTTAAGATTACCACAGTAGGGTGTTTTATTCCATTTATTGGTTGTAATGTAACTTTATGATTTCCACAGATGGATATTACATTTTATTAAAGGTTTTACATATTACCATATGATTTCTACCAAAGAATGTTTTTAATATTACTATGATTCCCTCGGAAGGATGTTATATTCCATTCATGGCTACTTGTATTACTATATGATTTCCACAGAAAGATGATGCACACTATTCAAAGTTTTTAATCTTATATTGCCAGAGAAGGATGTTTTATTGCATTCATGGGTTGTGATGTCACTTTATGATTTCCATTTAAGAATCACGTTTTTAATGTCACTTTGTGATTTCGAAGACAGATGTTACATTTTATTAAGGGTTTTACATATTACCATATGATTTTCACTAAAGACAGTTACATTCAGTTCACGGTTTTAATGTTACTGTATGGTTGCTACAGGAGGGTGTTACATTCCATTCGTGGTTTTTAAACTTACTGCATGATTATAACAAAATGTTTTTAACATTTCATTCACGATCCTAAATATCAGTATTTGAATACAGAACAATCGTTTTGCATTTATTTATGATTGTTGACAATACTAGTTCCTTACTAAACTATAAATTTCCCAATCGATTCTCCCTACAGCTTGTAATCTTGTTACTGAAGAGGTATCGATGAGGTCCACTGGCACGGCGTGTTCCCCGCACCTTCCTTCCACTCTTATATTAGCATTCCATGATTTAAACACAACATGTCGTTCCCATGGTAAACAGCAGGTTATTTGAATACGTTTTACGCCAAGTAGACTCTGCAGTAAATTTCTAATTTTCAGAATTATTCATCCTATCATAGCCACTTGACTTATTGACAATCGTCGATCAAGCTGTTACCACAATGTCACATAAACCTTAAAGATAAACAAACCCCGGGACAGTTCACACGGTGGAAAAGGATTTGTGTTAAATTCTCCGAATTAATATTCTCGTTCTCAACAACACAGCAACCTGTGTCCCAGGGCCAATGTCACGGACCTGCTTAAGACGCAATAAAGTCCCCCACCTTCAGTCCCCGACATGTCGACGGATTATCAGCGCGTGTTCAACACGGGGGGTATGACTGCGGCAAGGTGATCACGTCCTTCCACTGTCGTTTTATTGCTGTTGTACGTTATACAGGTCGTTGGGTATTTTTAATTATGCGTTTCATGTCAATATGATTCACCGGTATATGTCAACTGATCAGGATGGTATGCTGATCGAATAACTGAAAACAAACCTGCACTCAATTGATAAACTGGCATCGGTAATAAAACTGAAAAGGCCAAATCGATTATAACTAGCAGGGGGACGATGTTTCACGTTTGAGTGACATTTTCAGACTAGACGTTGATGTATATAAAAAACTGAGAAACTACTGCTATGTATACGTAACTAGGTGTATTAAACAGGTGCGGTGCTAAACAAGTAACATTTTGCGTTTAGTACAATTGAGTGAGTGCGTGTATATTTACGCCGCTCTCAGCGATATACCAGCTATAGGGCGGTGGTCTGTAAATAATCGAGTCTCGATCAGATAATCCAGTGATCAAAAGCATGAGCATCGATCTAGGCAAGTAGGATACGATGACATGTGTCAACCAAGTCAGCGAGCCTGACCACCCGATCGCGGTATTCGCCTCTTGTGACAAGCATGCGTTACTGATCAATTCTAACTCGGATCTTCGCGGGTCTTTTTGAGTACAAAACTAAAAGAGCTGTTGTTAAATTTCATTATGTCTATTTAACAATCACTCTTGCCTGCACCAGTTAGGTCTCTATGTAGAATTCATCCAGGGTCTCCTTGTCCCGACATCTACACATTGCATGTTAGTCTGTCTCACAGTCCCTGAACCATAGTATTTCCTCTACTACCAAGCCCTCCCTGCATTGCTAAATCCCTAAAATGAAGCAAGTCTAGATTCCCTCGGGTTCAGGAGTTCCCATCTGACTGGGGCTTCTTTTCAGTTAAATGGGTTTATTACAGGTCCCTATGTAAAACCCACCGAATGTCTGTTTGTTTCTCAAACCACATATTACATGCGTGTATAAAAGTGTGCGGGATTCCTGAATAAAACCCTACAAAAACGTAAATTACCAAAACCAAAATTAGTCCCCAAAATTAGCATTTGTTGATTGCCCTCACGATAATGTCTCACGATAATTAGAAATACAGAGTCCTAGTTTACTGTCACCTTGAGGTCCCTCCTGACTGTAGAATCCTGGACAATGGGGCCTTATGCTTTCCCCACCCACAGCTGTCGCTAACAAATGGCACATCATTATGCCTCTCATATCGTTTACTGAAATGAAACGTGGCCTTTACACCAAACACGTGGATATTGATAACATAAAAATTGACTGCATGTAAGTGCCGTTCATATTATTATTTTAAAAATCGAGCTCATGTCAATTAATGGTGTTACAACTTCCGGGGATATCTGGGTCTTAAAGGAAGGTAGTGAGATGATGATGAGAGCTGTCCGCGAGTACACTGACACATCTAGTGAACATGTGGCGATGTTGTGAGCCACCACAGTCTCTCTCGTTGTTATTGCTTACATATAATTATTTTATTAATGATTTTGGAAAATGCCAATCGTTCCATGTACTATTTCGCCATACTAGTACTTTGAATATTTTGAGTTGTTCACTGGTTACGAGGGGAACATGGGTTGATGTACCCTCGATGTTTGTTTATGTGAACAACGTATTTATCTTACCGAACACCTTAATATTAATTTTGAATTGTTTGAAGCACGGGTACAAATCTTTTTGTAGCCATCGCTAGATTTTGCTGACAAGAAAAACAGATTTAGAGTTATCTCCCGTCCATCGACTTGCATTCGCAAAACATCGGTAATTTCCGTACATCATACGTGATTCAATGTTATTCGAGATAAAGATTTACTACCACGAAGTACCAAATGAGTTGCCATTGACAGCGGGGTACATTGAAATGTTACTCG